>BCKG01000010.1:0-222177 GCA_001600535.1 Yarrowia sp. JCM 30696
AAAGACATTGACCCTGAGTACGTGTTCACGAGCTCTGACCTCTGCTTCAAGTCTTTCAACTCCAACCCGATGGGTAAATCCCACGCCCTGTTTTTCCGGGCCCGGATTAGCCTGGATCTTGTGGATAAAGTTCCCAAGTCTATCCCCATCTCCAACTCCGCTTTCCTTACAGGAACGTCCTTCGCTCTGGTCGATGGTGACGTTTTCTGTTCCTACTGTCGATCCTGTCARCACCACGTTGGCCAATGTGTGCTGAAGATGAAGCAAGACGACAGAGTCTCCCGCCGAGGTGAAGGGAGACACGCCCCCTCCCCCCCCCTTTCTGATGAACAAGTSCCCCCTAGTGTGGCTCCCCCCGTCGGTGTCCGTTTCGCATCCCGTCGAGAGCCCATTAGTTCCCAACACCAAGCCCAAGGTTCCGGCTCCCCTGAGGAGTCAGCCGAGGCCCTCCTGAAGACAATCGTCCTCCCCACTCATACTGGGGCCGATGTTGAGATGTCTGATCAATCTTCTGCTTCAGTCCCTACAGCCACCACCCCGGTTGCAGCCACTGTTGCCCCTCTCGAGACCATTGTCTTGGACGCTGAAGTGTCTGGTGACGACTCGGATTTCCATGGMTCGGCCATGGAGACCGGATCTGAAGGTGAGAATGAGTCCGAGATGCCAYCCCACGTCCAGTCTATTCTCCGCATGCTTGTTTCAACCAAGAATGAGGATGACCTCYCCCCCTCTGTTGTTAACTCCCTCTGTGACTCTGACATGATCGCGTCCATCCCCACGATCGGTTTCTCCATCCAAGAAGTTGAGACGGTTCCATCCGACGATGTATACCTCTCAGTTTGCGGCTACACCATTCACTTCCACCGACATGACGGCGAGTTCTTGGCCTTCACCGGCWCCGACTCTACTGCTCTTTGGCAACTTGCGAATGTCATTGAGGAGAACGAACCTGATGAAATCCCCTACGAGCTGACTTACAGAGTTCGTCCCACCGAACAGAATGAGTAAGAAAGACCAGATCACCTTTCAGATTGCTAACATCCAGCAACTCTCTATCACTAAAGTTAAGAAGCTCCTATCGTCCCCTCTCCCCCATGTCTCCTTTGTCTCTGAAACCCGTTACCGCCCACTGTCTGACCCTCTTCATAACTGCCTTAAGTACTTCCACTTCAAAGGCTATGAATGGATCCACTCCTCCTCCGTCCTCCCGCCGTCTTTCTCATCTCTTCCCTCGTCTGGAGCCGCCCTCCTAGTTCGAGCCCCCCATCAGGTGATTGACACTTTCACTGACTTCTCTCTATCTTCCCCTGAGTTCTTCTGCCTTCAAGACCGTGTTGTTCGAGCCACTGTCATTCTTCGGCATGGCCCCTCCAACACCACAGTTGAACTCATCTCCCTCTATGCCCCTACGATCCCAGTTCAGAACAATGAATTYCTCGTTGCTTTGAACAGGTACCTCACCCTCTTCCCTCCTACTCACCCCCTGTTCATCGGTGGTGACTGGAACGCTGTACCTCGTTCGGATGATGGTTCCCGGCCCTCCCGGCCCTCCTCTGCGCTGATCAGTCTCTCCCGAGACCACGCACTCACGGATGCCTTCCTGCATCTGTCGTCCTCCCGACCTGGCCCCCCTTCCTACTCCTACACAAATGAGAACTACCGGAACTCCCGTCGTATCGACTCTTTACTCGTGTCTTCCGACGCTGTTGCGGTTCTCTCCTCTACGAATCGACTCAATCGAGTCTCCTCTCATTATCGCATTCAGTTCTCYCTTGACTATGTCTCCTCCAAGCCCCCGAAGGCCGCCAAATCCTTCCGGTTCCCCGGCTGGGCCCTCTCTGATCCGCTAGTGCGGTCACGGATCTCTACATGGATCTCTGACTACCTCGAACTCATGAAGGGCACCTGGACCCCAGACATACTCCACGTCAACCTCAAACGTCACATTCAACACCGTGTACAGACCGACCTCTGCCTTAGTCGTGCCCAAAGTCGACGTCTTCAGRCGCAAATCACCCCTGCTCTTGAGGACTCCTTCGCCGACGCAGCTTTCATGTACCGTAACCCCAAAGACGCCCACTGCCCCTCCGAYGACACTATGGCTGCCTGCAAATATCGTGCAGGTAAAGTCACCTCCGACGACCACATCGACAAACTCGTGGATCCCTCCACCGCCACCACGCTCACCTCTCCTTCAGACCTCCTTGCTCATGCCCGCTCCGCTTTCGAAAAGATCTACCGTGCCTCCCCCACCTCTGAGACCACGGCCAGACTCTTTCTTGATCGTATCCCTGACACTTCCAAACTCCTACCAGAGAGTTCTGCCCTCCTTGAACCTGATTTCACTGAGGCTGAACTCCGAACTGTCATCGGAAAAAGAAAAGCCGGCTCCAGCCCAGGACCCGACGGTCTTCCCTACGCCTTCTACAAAACTTTCAAGGATGAACTCCTACCACACCTCCTCTCGCTTTTCAACTACCTTTCTGGCTCTCAGCCCCCCGATGCTAGGCTCAACGCCGCCAGTATCCGGCTCATCCCAAAAGGCCAAAGCGACCGCTCCCTTATCGGCAACTGGCGACCCATCTCCCTTATCAATACGGACATGAAGTTGTTCACCCACCTCATCAACCATCGCCTTGCCCCCTGGCTACCTGAYATGGTCCACTCCGACCAAGCTGGATTTGTTAATGGTCGTTTCATCCAAACCAACCTCGACACTCTTGACCAACATTTCTACTCAGGCAATGACTGGACGATCGCCACGATCGATTTCCGAAAGGCCTTTGATACTGTCTCTCACAAATACATCATTGACACTCTCACCGCCTTTGGAGTTGGCCCCGTTATGATTGGCCGGATCACCGCCATTCAGACCAACGCCAACAGTGCCGTTCACGTCAACCAGGACCTCTCTCAACCCTTCGCCCTTGGAGCCGGCGTCCGCCAAGGTTGCCCTCTCTCCCCGACACTCTTTGCACTCGCACTTGAGCCTCTTCTCATTGGTTTTCGTCATTTCCTCCAAGGTCTTGACCGGCTCCCCCCTGAGCCCACCCTGGACCCCCTTCTCCCCAGACCAGTCCCGCCCTCCGTGGTCAAGGTTGCTGCTTACGCTGACGACATGGCTATTTTCCTCAGAGACGAAGACGACCTCAAACACACTGGTTTACTTCTAAAAAACTTCGGCCAGGCCTCCTCTCTCTGTATTAACCCCACCAAAACGGTTATTCAGCATGTCTCTTCTACTCTGCCAAAGGGCACCCCTCTGCAGCCCTCCTACATGGCTGTCCTCGACCCCTCTCAACACCACTGGGAGGCTGAACCTTCCACTGCCTGCGTTGGTGATCGTTTCAAGTATCTCGGGATCCAATTTGGCGATCCCTCCGACATCAAAGCCTACTACGACAAGTGGTTCGAGGAACAGTGTAAAGCTGTTCAGGACTTTCCCTTCTTCGGTCTGGAGACCCGTGGCCGCGCCTGGGCTATCTCCACCTTCAGATTCTCAAAGCTCATCTACGCCCTCCCCTACTCCACGATCACACAAGAACAGCTCGACAAGATCGTCGACATTGCCTGCAAGAAAATCAACGGAGGATTCTCCAAGGACAACAAAGAGACTCACCACGCCAAGCACCTTCTACTCAGCCCAGCCAAGCTCGGTGGATTCGGCCTCCTCAACCTCAGCACCTTCGGCCCCAACCTACGCCTCATCAGAGCGATGAAAATCATCAAAGGCTCCTCACTCGCCTCACTTGATTTATTCGCCCAATTCTTCAACCAACCCCCTGCCAACCTCCTCTGTCCCAACCTCATTGTGGACTGCACTGCCTTTAAGAGACCCCCCGAGAAGGCCAAGAAGACCTTGTCATTTCGAGACCCCCTATCAATTCTTGACCCCTTCATGGCTCCTACCCTTGCCAGAAGGTCCCAGTCGGAAAAGGATAGTGAATCCTGGACCCATACTGATCTCTGGACTCCCGCCTCTTCCCCCTCCTTCGGTCTAGCTATGGCCGTCCTCGCCAAGGCACTTGTTACCGCGGGTGTCCCATTCAATTCCACCAACACTCCCCACCCACCCCGAATTGGTATTGGTTTCCCCACGAAAGCCGAGATCAAATCGCTACGAGCACTCCTGGATCCCCTCGAGATCCCCAACTTTCTACCTCCAAAGTCTGGCTCAGGCCCCCCTTGCCGTACCCCTGAGGTACTCAAACACCGTTGGAAGAAAGACCTTCCCATTCTTTGGTCTGATCACTGGAAATCCGCCTTTCAGGCTGCCTTTGAAGGAAAGAAAGCTGAAACGGCCTGGTTCAAAGCCTGTGGCTCCCTCTTCATGTTCTATGGGTTCGACAGTAAAGCTGCTGAGTTCATCCACCTCCTCCTCTTGAACAAAGTCACCTTCTCCAGCTACAAGACAAACCGAGCCCCCTCCTTCCTCCGATACAGCGATCCCGGGTGTAGCATCTGCAAACACCCCTCCACCCAGACAATGAGCTACTCTGAACTAGCTACTCATGTYCTTTGCAACTGCCCAGTGGTCACTGAAATCCTTCAGCACTCTGGCCTTCTCTCCCTCCAACCCCCCGACCTTCTCAACTAYGTCACGAATCGCACTGTCTCTCGGTGCCGACTCGGACTAGCCCTATGGAAAATCGAACGAGGCCTCCGAGTTAGCGGGGCCTCGGCCGACGATCCCTCCACTCAAGACCTCATTGTGGCATATGCCCGTCATCTCGTAGGAGGTGGTCGCTGCACGTCACTCGGGATTTTTTCAGCTTCTTACTAAGTTGGGAGTTTTTTCCACTCTTTAGGCTTTCATCGCCTTTAGGGTTTTTTTACCCAACGTCAGTTTAGTCACATTTTGACTCCTCTTTTCTCTACCAAACCACCTTCCATTCAGGTGCTGGAAAGCTACCCCCTAAGCGGGCGGCATTTTTAAGTTTTAGCACAAATAGTAAATGGAATAAGTATAACAAAAATAGGGGTGTGGTTTTGACCCCTCTGAAAGTGTGTAAAAACTAAAGGCAGAAGGCTGGGAGTTGCATGGCGTGATGAGCTAAATTTTGCGGTTCTAATGGTGTAGCTGGTTTGGTTACAGGATGGTTATTGAGGACGAAGAGTGGGTGGTGTGCTGTGGTTGAAGGTGTTAGTATGTGCGAAGTAAGTTAGGTGACGGTGTGACAAAAAGTTCCAAAGCTAAGTATGACGTCAACTGTGAAAACGGTGTCAAGTAAAGCTAAGTAATAGGTGGATACTAGGACGCTCTTTGATGCTTCACTGGAAAGACTTGAAAGCTAGTGGAGTATATAGACGTGATATTTGACCCTCCAAAACCGCATTCAGCACTATTGCTCCATCTCTCATAGTTACAGATACTACTATCCAGCCACACGACATACCAGTGCTTTTTCAGAAGCAAGCAGGACAAAGACATAGAGATGTAGCCATGAAAGTCTTGTAATATTGTAAGGGATGTAATGATTACAAGTACAAAAAATGACAACCGAATATTCTTACAATACGATATACAGTACTTATACTCATGCTGTTCATCAACACTTTGACACCACAACTGGATACAGTAGTCATACTTCTCTCAACCACCTCAAACGCAAGAAATAGAGATTCATTGCGTTCACATCCATCCCTTTGCCCTTTACAATCCCTCGCTACATTCACTCATGTTCTAACAATTCCAATTTAATGAATCATTTGTAAAATTGCGGAACGCTACGCTCACTTACAGCATGTTCTAACAATGCTAATTTAATGAATTATGTCTAAAATAACGGAACGGCTACGCTCATGTTCCTCGAACTTGTCAAGTGAACATTCGCTACGCTCATGTTCCTTGTTGTCAGTGAATATTCGCTTCGCTCATATTCACTTTCTGGCCTTCTTAATCCGTCTAATCGCCCTCTGCTCCTTCTTCATCGTTCCATCAACCATCTTATACTTTCCAGTAACACCTCTAGGTCGTCCAGCAATACCCTTGTTCTTTCCTCCCGCGTAAACCACCGTCACCGTCTTCTTCTTGGACTTCTGCGGCTTGGCCAGCTTTCGCATCAGCTTACTGATATCGTCGGCCTTCTCCTTCTCAGATCTCGATCCGTCCTCGTTGATCAGCTCGGACTTCTTCTTCATCTGCTCAAGACGTCGCAGAGCACGCATCTTCTTTCGGCCCTTGGCTTCAAGCACCTTCTTGATAGGCCGGGCGTTGAGCGTCTTCATCTTCTGCTTGAGCGCCTCCACGGCCTCCTTGGTGATCGGCTTGTTGAGCTTGTTGTGCTTGTTTTCGTCGTCCTGGAACCACTGGGGAAGACCATCGAGATCTCTAAACGAGTACCGGTTGTAGCCGTCGTCCTGCAGCTTGTGCTTGTTGGTCTGGCCTGTGGCAAGCTGGTGGGCCATAGTCATTGCCTGATCAGTCACGAGATCAATATTAGGCTCGTCGTCTGAATCAGACTCTCCATGAACAAACTCAATGTCCGAATCCTCCTTGTCCTGCTCAAGCTCCATGACGTCATCCTCGGACTCGGACTCGTCGTAGGCCTGCCCAGATTTCTTGGCAAACTTGCGTTTCTTGGCCTTTTCGAGCTCAATGAGATCCTTGGCGCCGTCCTCGAGCAGATCGAGCGCCTTGGGCTTGGCCTCGGTCTTGGCAACGGCGGCGTTGACCAGGTTGTCGAAAATCGGGTTCGAGAAGAACATGGAGCCGTTGCCCAGCGTCTTGGCGGTCTTGGCACCTCCATTTCCGTCCTCATCCTCATCGTCCTCCTCCAAATGAGCCATATCAACGTCGTCAGCTGACATTTCGCCATCCTCGTCCTCCTCCTTCTTGTCAGAAATTCCATACCACTCCTCGGTCTCAACGTCGGCCTTCTTGCGCTGAACAACCGACTTGGCAGTCCGAGCAGCCTTGTTCTCCAGATACTCGGTGTACATCTGCTCCAGCTCGTCCTCCAGACCGTTGGCCTCGTCATCAGACCCATAATCGACCCGCTCGGTGTCCTCCAGAGTCACGTGCTCGTCGCCAGTCTCGCTCACGTGACTTCGTTTACCCTTCTGAAGCTCATTGAGTTTGCCAGTTCGCTCGGCCTGCTTGAGATTGAACAAAGACTCCATTTTGGCAGCCTCGATACCGAGCTCTGTAGGAGTCGTCATGTTCATCTGCATCCGCGTGATCTCACGCTGCTTCATCTCGTTTCGACGTCTTCGCTCACGCTTCTTTCGGGCTTTTTCCTTCTCACTGAGCTGAGCCAGCTCCTTGTCAATCAACTCGTCTTCATCGAGCTCTTCTTCTTCAACCTGGACCTCGGCATCGGGCTTGTCGATTTGAAGCAGGTCACGTGCACTCAGACGCCACTTGAGAATCGCTCGAAACTCTTTTCGGCCGAGCACCTTGAGATCTTTGAGACACTCGAGAAGCTCGGGGGTCGACTGGGGCAGCTTACTAATCATCTTGAGGGCGTCTTCGTCGGAAAACGGCTTGTTGTCGATGATGTAGGTGGGGTTTCCACGTGCGTCGATGGGCGGGTCACGTGATAAGTCGGATGGCTCATTGGATGTCTCATTTGAATCTTTGGATGACTCATTTGAGTCCTGGTCATGTGATTTGTCACGTGCCTCACGTGATTTTTCCTCCCGCTCCTTCTCCACCTCCTCCAGTTTCTCCTCGTCCACCTCTCTCACCGTCCAGGTCAGCTCATTGGTCTCTCCCAAATTATCAATCGGCGTAGAATCGGTGACAAAGTCCAAAATGGACAGCTTCTTGTGCTGAAGATACTCGCCCTCCTCATAACCTTCTCGCTTTCGTCTCTTAACCTCTGGATTGAACACCTTGGCTTCATTATTGTTGTTTCCCTGAGACACTTCTTCAAAGACGTACTTTGCATCCAAAAGTCTCGGATCGATTTTCTTGGGAGCTTTGAATTTCTGACAAACGACGAAAATCTCGGCCGAAACGTTTCGTGACGACGGCGGTTTGGTAGCCTCCACTTTCTCAAAGAACTGCTGGAAGACCCACATCAAGTTATTGTAATCTTTGGATCGGAACACCTTGGTGACAAAAGTTCCTCCTTTGTTGAGAAACTCGACGGCGAGTTTCAGCGACTGCAGAACCAGCTCACTCTGTGTGAAGGCGTCCTGGGCCCACGCCATACCCACGTTAGGAGCTCCATCGTGCATCACAGTGTCTGCTTTCCACGTCTTCATGTACTGTCTCAGCTGTTGACGACAATGATCAGTGGTGATATCACTCTGAAAGGTGATGACATTGGGCAAGGGTTTGATAGGCACAATGTCGCAGCCAATGATCAGCGAGTTGACGGGACACACCTGCGACGCCACCTGACACCAGGAGCCTGGAGCAGCACACAGATCGATGACGACCTTGGACTTTTCCAGAAACTTGCCGTATTTCTGGTTGATCTGGATGATTTTGAAGGACGACCGGGCTCGGTAGCCCTTCTCCTTGGCCAGCCGGTAGTAGTGGTCCAGTCGGCCTTTTCCGTGTTTCTTCTGGATCTTACCCATGTTGTGTAGTGGTAGGGAGAAATATATTTTCACCATGCAGGAAGTAGGATTTTTTAAGATTAGGGTTGGGTAGGGTAACTAAAGTTGCAAAATTTACGCAAGTAAATTGCAGAAACTTTTGTTGGCTTTAGTTGGGACGAAAGGGGTAGGGCGGTTGACAGTGTGATGAGTAGTTTAGTTGGGTTTAGTTGGGTTTAGTTGGGTTGTTAGAATGCAGCAAATATCGCTCTAGATGTGAAGGAATCAAAGTACGGAAATTGGAGGATCATAAGTGAGCCGTGGTCTGTCGATTGATACAAATATTGTCGTTATATCTCTCTTCAATCAGTACCAGTATAGTATGATGACTCAGCAGGTGTTTTTACTCTAGAAAACGCTGGGGAGGAGCTACAAGTATGAAAACTATACAGTTGTGTTCGTTGTGTTTCAAGGAGTCCAGTGGTGTGTTTCAATTTGTTCCAGCTCTTTTCTATCGCTCACTGTTTGACCTTTGAGGTTTGAGGCGGTTGAGTAGCAAAAAGAGTATTAAACCAAGGGAAATGTTTAAATGGGGAATACGAGTGGTTTTTGTAGACGGTGAGAATGTTTTCAGAGAAATCCGTTTATTTTTTCCACCCTCAGATCTCAAGTTGCGAGGTGTTGAAAATGTGGCGTAGAATGGGTGAGTTTGTTGAAGTTTAGTTAGTAGGGGTAGTTTATGGGTATAGATGGTACAGTATATAGAATAGATGGAGAGATGGGAGATGTGTCATTTTTGTGAGCTCGGGTTTCGGAGCAGATTCACGTAGGTTGTTATTTTTTGTCTCTTTTACTCGATGTTCTAAAATGATTTATCTTTTTTCTCCGCCTGAAATTTTACTTAGGTTTTAGTTAAGGTAGGATGTAGAATTGAGACAACTTCTGTACTTGATCCAAGAGAGATACGAGTGTGGGAAGTTGAAAATGTTGATTGAACAGGTCGGTTGTTCACTATGAAACAGCTCCTGGGGTTCTATCTACTTTCTATCTCAAGTTGGAGTGATAGTTCTGTGTCATCTATTGTATGATGAAAAAAGAGCAATAATAGAGATATAAGACTGAAAAGTGGATTATTCAAAACTTCAGTCAAACAGCTCTTGAATTGACCAACATTAAAGTCAGACAACTGTTGTTGATTACTTTATGACAATGACTAAGCAGAACATTGAGGTCACTCAAAAAAAATACTAGAAGCGAGATAGATACTAAGAAACCTGTAGATCTTTCAGTAAGTCGAATCCTAATAGTCCAATGCTGTCAATATCATAATAACTTCAGTATTCAATCTATTATGTTGTTTTTGAACAAATGAGGTATCAGAGGTTTATTGACTCGAGTAAATAATATAAAAGTACCAAAAGTAGTTTTATCATGTCTTAAGAGGCTAGTAATACCTTCAGAGTAGCTTCCAGCCTTTCATTTCCTCTCAAAGTCAAGTATCAAGATATCTTTAGTCACACTATCTGAAGCTTGAAAAACATGGTAATATGAGAAATAAAAGGTAGAGGAGTCTTTCTCGTGGTACATTATTGCTGTTTCTTGAACGCTTTGAAGTTCTCAGAGTTGCAACTCGTTGCTCTTCAGTTATAAAATTTCTTAGTCATCTGCTTAGTCATCTGCTTAGTCATCTGCTTAGTCATCTGCTTAGTCATCAGTTTAGACATCAGCTTAGTATGTCAGATTTCCACAAGACAAGTTAGAGAATGACCTCCTTGTCACTGGAACACAGTCACAAGACTGACTATGCCACTAACTACATTGGCCATGTCGTGCCATGACAGAGGAAATGTCGTGACAGCACTCATTACATCGTCCATGTTGTATAGAGAGTGTGTGGCGACCTATGACATGTAATGGCATTACATAGACCATGTCACCTCACGGCTCTCACGACATTACCCATGTGATGCCCACGACATTACAAATGTCGCGACTTACTCACGACATGACCAATGTGATACCAACATGATGCCACAACATAGTCGATGTAAGTCACAACACAACCTATGTAAGCAACAACACAGTCAATGTCATGGCATCACACTCCCCATGTAACCCCCAACACTCCCTATGTAATGACATCCAACTACGTGATGTAACCCTCTCAGTCATGACGGTAACTTCGCTTTCGCGCCGTCAGTCCTCGAATCAGCAAAGCCGACTCGCATTGGGCTCATCCCCGTCTGTGCAAAACGCGCATTCGGGGAAAAAAATTGATCTGTGCTCAGAGACACATTGACAGAACGGTTGGGTGCTTTCGCTGGATCAGTCAACTTAAGGAGAGCACGCACGGGGCCGTCACGTGACCGCCAGGGGTCATGTGATGGTCATGTGATGGTCACGTGATTTGTCACGTGCGAAATATACCCGCCCTTGAAGCCAGCCACAAAACACCTTCATGGTTGTCCACAGAGACGCAACTTCGCGTGTATAGGAGATTAAGATGGAGGTTTGATTTTTCTCCCAAGAGTTGGTAGGGTTGGGGTTTCCCGTTTGGGTAATTCAGGTTAGGGTTTCCAAATTGGGTAATACAGGTTAGGGTTTCCAAATTGGGTAATACAGGTTAGGGTTTCCCGTTTTGTGTCCCAAATTTCAGGGTTAGGGTTTTACTGTTGGGCTTCCTTCCACCACCGCCACATGGCGCCACAACTCCCACCGTTAGGGTTTACGCCACACCTTCGGTGTGCGCCACACGGTTAGGGTTCACTTCCCCTTTTGCTATCATCGGACTTGGGCATTTTCGTACGAGCCAGCGCCGGGTCAAGAGACAAAGGCGCGGGTTAGGGTAGGTCCGACGTTAAAGGGAGGCACCAGCGTCACGTGGCGGAAACACGTGAGCGGAGTAGGGTATTGAGCAGTTCCTAGCCCTGATTGACCCAACCCTAGTCCTGCCCCTAACCCCACCCACCCCTACCACCACCCTAACCCCCTTCTTAGTCATCATCCGAATTCTTCCGACGTTGCTAATCCAGACATGCGCGTTTATCGACGGCAATTAAGCTTTTTTGACGAACCTTAATCGGACCAATCACAGTCGAGGCATTACGTCGACTAGTCTACTGGTTGCTGCAGCTCTGTTGCGACTTATATAAGGGTGACGTTCCCAACCCTCATTTTTTCCTTCCTCTACTTACCACGACAAAACCACAAACTACTACAATGGGATACAAGGAAGGATCTGCCAAGAAGGGAGCTACCCTGTTCAAGACTCGATGTGCTCAGTGCCACACCACCGAGGCCGGAGGACCCCACAAGGTCGGCCCCAACCTCCATGGTGTCATCAACCGACACTCTGGTGAGGCCGAGGGCTACTCCTACTCCGACGCCAACAAGCGAAAGGGCGTTGAGTGGAACACCGAGAACCTGTTTGAGTACCTCGAGAACCCCAAGAAGTACATTCCCGGTACCAAGATGGCTTTCGGCGGTCTCAAGAAGCCCAAGGACCGAAACGATCTGATCACCTGGATGGTCGAGAACTGTTAAACATGTGCGTAGCACGTGTTTAGAAGGCGAGTAGTCGAGGCGATGTCTGTCGTTTGACTGCTTGTCGAAGCCTCTGGCTTGTATATATCAATTGATTATTTTATAAGAAGAGAGAAAAGTAGGAGGTCTGGGGTTTAAGTAGTTGGGAGAAGTGTTTGTGTAACATGGCTTAAAGATGGAAATTGGACATCACGACACTTGGCGTGTGATAGAGTGAAATTTGGGTGGTATTTTTGGTATTTGGTAATTATTTTAGGTGAAATTTCAGCCAATTGTTTGATCTGGATTATTAATTGGAAAAGTTGAGATTAATTGGATGAGAAGTACATCAATTGGTGGGATTTTGATGGTAGAATATTTGAGATGGGTCTGGAAGGGGGGATCTGTATTTCTGTGTTTTTTCTGATTTTTTCTGATTTTCTGTGATTTTTTGTGATTTTCTGATTTTCTGTATTTTTTTAAATTAGGTTAATTCAGCCAATTGATTGATCTGGATTATTAAGTGAAAGAAGAGTACGTCAATTGGTTGGTTTTTGGTGGAAAGTGGATTTACGAGGTGTGATAGGTGTCTAGATTGAAGGATTTGTGTTTCTGTGGTTTTTCTGTATTTGTGCGTTTTTTTCCGGTTTTTCTGTGATTTTTTGTTTTTTCTTTTTTTTTCCTTTTTTTTTTGTTTTTTCATTTTTCAGCAATTGATTTAAATCGTTAAAAAACCACAAATTCCCTCCTCCTGGAATTGCGTCTATGCTCTTATATTCCAGATCATGCCATTTCTCCATTTCTTTCTTCCACTTGCTTGCTTCGAATGTCTTGGAATATCATGTCTCAGTTGTCTGATCGATTGAAATAAAAATAAAACAATCAAATAATAAAATATCACTCTTTTGATTGGACGTCAAGGGTAGATCATGTGACTGGCTGATTTGAACTAGTCTAGACTGTGAAACTTGATATTACAAGTAGTCATTCTATCTTAAAAGACTGTGTCATTCTGATCCAAGTGTCTTACTCGTCTAAGATGAACACTATCATGTTGATGAACAAGTGAATATCTCATTTGTGTCATTATTATTACGTCATTGAGTCTCTTAGAAGACATGATGTCAGTTGACTGAAAGTGAAACATATCTCATTCTGTGTCAAATACTCTTACTTGTATTCATGTCTATACCTCAGTATACACAATTACGTCATTCTATCTACGTTGTAGTCTTATAAGAACACTAACATGTTTGTGCACACTCTCATCTGACACTACCCTTCTGATTAGTCATCATCTCGGATCAATTGTTGCATTTCTCAAGCTGGATCATGTCTATGGAACAACTCCGATTGGCTCTTGGTACTCTGAAAGTTGTAAGAGCACAAGTGACATTCAATGTTGGAGAAACGACAAGGCAGCATTGTTTAAGTCAGGAAGGACTTATTTGTGAATTCTTGTATCTACTGTATCTACTGTATCTACAAGTGATCTTATTGTTTCGTTACCTACCGGCATTGTCATGTGTCGGTATATGGTCAAAAGTCCTATCAAAATGATGGGAAAATTACCCCGGATCTAATGGTACCACTCACGAGCCTGTCAGATTACTCCGTCCTGAGTTGTGCAACTTGCTTGAGTTGTTCAAAAATAAGGTGGACCGAAATTATGTGATGATTACGTAATGATTACGTAATTAACGAGCCGCACGGCTGGGGGTGGGCTTTCAGCCCCTCATGAAATGGGGATATAATGGTTTGATTTGGTTGAAACTTAGGAGAAAGTATTTTTGTTAGTTGTTTTTCTCACAATCAAAATATAAAACCCCAAAAACAAATATTGATAGAGATATGTTTTGTTGAGTCATCCCAACTGGGGCTAAGTAAAGTACTTTACCCCAAGTATTAGGCTCAGTACAATGGGGCCAAAGTCCAAGTGGCTCAAGTAATTCCAAATTGAAGCACAGAGGATGTTCTTGAATAGAGACCTATCTTCAACCATATAACAATATCTTGTTGAAGATAGTTAGACAAGTCCTACTATGACTTACTGACATAGCTTCAAACTCTTACGCTCCTATGGTTGACCTTGATCAAGTCAATCACTATCACTTAGTACAACTACGAGTCTGTCAATTACTGCATCTATCCGTATTCACAACTTGTATTATCTATCTGTAGCGATTAGAGCAGATTTGAACCACTCTTAACCTGACCAACGAGTCTTCTTACATCTTAGATAAGTGTCATAAGCTATCATCTAAGACTCGTAGTTATGGAACTGTTAATCTGACTAAGATATAATGTCACGTGACCAATCCTCAAATGCTTTCAAAATCGATCTCCAATTGCTCTGAACCTCATCTCATCTGGCTTGCTCTGGAAGTACTCTATGTCAACCAAAGAGAGACTATGAATGAAACTGGAGTTGCCAAAGTGAACAAGTAGCTTCAATTCTCTCAATTGCTCGATTTGATTGGTCCTACTGTTTCATTAATGGCTTACTACGTCATTGTCCTATGAGAGCATAACATACAGTATGAAGATGATCCAGTACTTGTATTTCAAGAAGTAGAAAGAACAGAAAAGGTCAGAATCGTTGAATTCTTTCAATTGATCGAAATGGCTGAAGCTGATTTGGTATTTATGGATATATAGTGCACTTATTGTGACTCTGCTGTGTTGTAACTGCTCTCAATGGACAAATACACAATAGTGACATGAACTGATGACTAAGAATGACAATTTTTCACTCAGATGATTTCAGTTGCTCAATTGACCAATCTGATTGTTTCTGTTAGTCAATTAGTGTCATTGATTGTATATAATGTTGTGATATGCTTATGTAATCTGTCCTCAAAAATAGACATGAAGATACACAATAATAACACAATCTGAGGTCCAGAAACATCAATTTTTCGCTCAGATCGTTCAAATGACTCAATTGACCGATTTGACTAAAAATAGTGTCAGAAATTATGGTCATTGATTGTATATCATGGTGATGTTGTTACATAAGCACCTCACTAGAGATGACACAATAAAAACACAATCTGACATCGGAAAACGGAAAAAATGCTCACAGGGTTAAAACTGACTGTATTCTCCTCAACTAGCAACTTTTCCACGATTTTCTAATATCAGACACCTCAATTGAGTGCTATTATGTTCTGCCATCTGATAGACAAGATCATACTGAATAAAAACATGATCTGAACTTTGAGAATGACAAAAACACCATCAGAACGCTCACAGAGCTCATATTGTCTAAATGATACTGTACGAAACGATTCTGACTTCTCAGCTGTCTAAAATTAGTGATCTTTATGTTACCCTAGAAGAGAGCAACTTCTTCAAGACTACACTTAATAAGACTCATCTGAACAAAATAAAAAATACACTGT
This sequence comes from Yarrowia sp. JCM 30696, assembly GCA_001600535.1. Lineage (NCBI taxonomy): Eukaryota > Fungi > Ascomycota > Dipodascomycetes > Dipodascales > Yarrowia > Yarrowia sp. JCM 30696. The sequence continues at coordinate 15,417 of BCKG01000010.1, forward strand.
CATCATTCAAATCGTCTGAATTTTCCATATCCAAACTCTCCTTGTCATTTCCTTGTCTCAAACACTCAATTGAGCAATTCTCAGTCATCATCTTAGCTACTACCTCATGATATGATACTCAATCCTACAGAGATCTCTGAGGTTCAAAAAGTCACCTGACTATACAGATATCACTCAAAGATCTATCTATCCAACTAATACTCTGAATGACGTTTCTTTGATTTCTAAAGTACTTCTTATCACCTCACATGTCTCTATCAACTATCTTCACTCTACAAGTAATAGCACTTGTCCTTAGTCATTCAGATCCACAAGTTGGTGACTCAATTGAGTTATTTCAGTCTCTCAGTCTCTCAATATCAAGTTGCCATTACTTGTACTTGTATCACTCATTTAGTTGATTTTTCTGAAAAAAAATGAAACCACAAAAAACACAAAAAACACAACACAAAAACAAAACACAAAACCAATCTCCCCCTGGCTTACTCCCTCTGCTCCCACTGGCCAACCCAATCTCTGCTAATTAAACATCTCCAAGCCGTGTCAAAAGAAAAAGAAGAAACAGCAAGGAGCAATTGAGGGAGTTCCACAAAGCAAAAGTCGTAAACGAGTGGCACACGTATATTTGGAGACACGTGTTTCTCACGTGACCAATATTTTTCGTGACAATCATTCTTCGTGACCAACATTCTTCTCATCTCACTAGATCTACTGTACATACCTTGTACTTGTATTCTATCTCGTTGATCTGTTTACTCACGTTTGTCAACTACTTCTCAACTAATCTTAATTCCTCACCTTCCAAAAGAACTCCAAAACCTCACAAAATCACTACTATAACCTACCCTTTTCTCTACGTAAATCAATAGCCCTCACCTTTCTCCATCTGCTCATCTAATTTCCACCTCTCTAGCACCCCTGGAACCCCATTTTTCCATCCCCAGCAGTTTTTTCCTTAACAAAGTTATCAACAAATGATCAACAAAAAAAGTTCAACAAAAATTCAAAAAAATTGAAACTCCCAGAAATACCCCCAATTGCCCTCCCACAACTCCCACATGCTCAATTCTCCTATTGCCACCTCGCCACCAACTCTCCACTCTCGACCAATCAAAACGCTTACATTTTTTTGTTATCCAAAACCTTATTTGTTTTTTTGTCAAATCAGCTTTGAACTTTTTCAGCGTCTCAGATGCAGGCCTGTGGCTGGTGTGGCGTAGAGAAGGGGGCTGTTCTGTAGACCTCAAATCAAGCCACTTTTCAAATTTTATCACGTGAATCAAATCACGTGACGTCACGTGACCCACCCACCAACCCCCCCCCTCTTGCCAGCTAAATCCCTCACGTCGTACTCGTCCATACAACATAATAGCCAATAGTTTATACCCGTTACACCCAAACGGGTAATGAAAAGCTTAATCTTATTTTTCCTGCATTCCGGTGCTTTCCGACACAAAACGGAGTTTCGGCTAAAGTCGTGCGGCGGGAGATGTGGCTGGTGAAAGGAATATTATGTAAGCTGATTATGTAATCGGCTTATGTAAGTTTAATTGTGTGTTTGTATGGTTGCTTATGTAAGCATGTGTGGCTGGTATTTAATGGATTATGTAAGCTTGGTGGCTAATATTAGATGGCTTATATAGGACAAGGAATGTCGTGAAAAGTGTTTCTGAGCAAATATGGCCTCTTTTGAGCAATTTGAACTCCTTTTGAGCAAGTTGATTGAGTGTTAAGAATGTGAGCATTTTTAGAGGTCAAAAAAGAGGTGAAAAATGGGCCAATGAAAATGGAGATGATTTGGGTGGTTACTTGAGGGTGTTTGGCTGGTTTCAGAAAGTTGGTGGGTTTGAATTGTGTTCTTAGGAGATTTTGAGGCGGTTGAAAGTTGTGCTTATGTAAGCATCTTTTGGAGTGACTACAAAAGGTGCAATAAGATAGATGAGTTGAGTATGACTATTCTAGGGTGTTTTTAGAAGGTGTTTTTGAGCCATCTGAATAGTTTTTGTGAGTTTGAGTATTCTCTAGGAGACACAGTGTATGTCTTTGTATTTTGATCACTAAAGTTATGAGAAGAGCTTTAGAATATGATACAAAAGTGGTGGAAAGAAGAGGAGTTGATAAATAGCATTCATTCGAATCAGTTGATAAACTTCAACTGTTTTAACCGCTATGAATCATTTCTTTAAGAAGTTATGTGGTATTATTGAGTGAAGTTCATGTGGAGGAATATACACTATCTTGAGGGTAACTGACTAGGAAAACGACTGTACTCAACTACAGTTACTTCTTTCGGTCTGTTTGTCTTTCTTCTGAAAGTCGTTTGTCCTCAAGTAGCTTCTCTGAGATGATATAGTGTTATGAATGTGTGATGACTAAAGATATTAATAAAGCCATAGAAGAAAGAGAAACACATATATTCGATGAGAAACTTCTAAATGTTGCAGCTATATGTGGCTGTATGAACAACATCAAGTCTTCCTTCGATTTTAATCTTTCTAAAGTACATTAAATGAGATACCTTAGACAGCACTTTAGCCGTCGTCTAATACAAGTACTTGTAGAAAAACACATTGTAAATCTAGACATGTTCAACCAATACAATGAGAATCAAGTGTCTATTCACGCTCAATCTCTCATTTTCAATATCTTTCTACTCTTATTGCTTCACGAGTCTGACCTCTATTTTCGATTATCCCAAAACATACCATAAGTAGTACCAAAATGACCGCCCAAAGTAGCTGAATACAATGGAACAACTCCCAACCACGTAGCTCTGTTATATCACTCAAAATTCACATTTCCGTGTTCTTCTCAAAATAAGGTATTACGTAATTCCAAAATAAGGTTGTGTGTATTACGTAATTAACGAGCCGCATGGCTGGGGGTGGAGTTTTAGACCCTTCGAAATAGGGCCAGGAAGTGAGTAATTTGAGTGAAATTGAGATGGATGCATTGTGGAGGCGTAATTATCATATTCTATAAGTCCCATTGTTCTGCCTGCTTTTTTGGACGAGATCTGATGTTTTCTTTTTTGTGCTTATGTAATCATCTACAAAGGTGATAGCTAAGAATTTTGTTAGAGAAGAGGTAGATTTTGTGCTTTGCGATTGAAGTGCATCTGAAAAGGAATAGAATGGTATACTAATTGTAGCATGTCATCTTATAAAGTCTCGACTTATGGGACTTGCATTTAGTTGAGATCTGTTAGATCATAGAATCACGGAAATGATTGTTTGACTATTTAGAAATATAGGGGAGGATTTATACAGTGTCAAAAACACTTATTTATCAGTTTTCTGTTCACTGGTGCATTCTATTAGCTTCTAAATTGATATTTTCTGACTAATACTAGAAGAGACACTGAGGTTGAAATGAGAGATATATGAAGCTGTGGACTTGATAGGTAGACATTTTAGAGGCTATTAAACGACGTCATCAACTCTTCATTGATCTTCCCACTTTACAGCGTCTGAAAAACACCTCTACATATTCCGCTTAGTCATCATGTCAACCATGACACAACTTAGATGGAGCTATAAAACGCGGTCAAATCTTTTCATCAAACTGTACGAATACCACCAGAATCGTTCTTTTCTCATTTCCACTTTGCCTCATAATTCTACTGTCCATCTCTCTTCTCAACTACCTCGTCCAAATTACTCAGCATCCCTCAACTACGTTACTTACCCTTAACTACCTCCCAACTAAATTACTTAGCAAAACCAACACTTTTCAAAACTGTCCAAAAAACCTCCAAAATCTTCCAAATCTCGCTCCATCCCCCTGACATGTCTCACTTTCAGACATGTCTCATTTTCACTCATTTGTCTCATTTCGACGATCATACAGTCGAGTTTACAGTGCAGATATGGGGTGGATATAGAGTGGCAAAAAATGAGAAAAAGTTGACAAAAATGAAAAAAATCGGAGGAAAAACAACAAATCCGTGATACAAGTATATTTGGTCACGTGATTTATAGCCCCTCCTTTTCCCTATTTTATGACGTCATCCAGCCACCCCATTAACCTTTCTGCCAATCTCTTTATCTCCACTCTATCCCACCTGTGATAAGGTGGAGGAGAAAAAGACGACTTTTTTCGACACGACTTTTCGGCGACTACTCATAAGTCATAAGTCTCAAGTCTCAAGTCATAAGTCATAAGGCGTTCAGACTCATACCTCATAACTCATAAGGTCTGCTTTTTTCAACACCCAGCTACTCACGACAAAGTGCACCACCACACACGGCACTACAAACACCCCGGATCTAGTCATAGATTAAGAGTGAGGAGGACAAGGAGGAGGTCATAAGTCATAAGGCGTCATAAGCCATTGTCATAAGGCGTCATAAGGCATCATCATAAGGCATAGCGTGTCATCGTTCATAAGCTGAACAAACAGAACGATCAACTGCACGCAGACTCAACTACACTGATCTACACACAGATTAGGGGAGATTTGGAGGAACTACGGGCGACATACTCATAAGACGTGCTCATAGACTTACTCATAGGACCATCTTGGACTTGTTCAGAGTTTTACTGTCTCATTTTGATCTTCACAACACCACACATCAGAGGAGCTGATACGTCGACGAATAAACGACAAATCGATATTCTGAGATATTCACAAGACTCGGCACTGAATTCTCTCTCGACTGTGTTTTTCCCATCGTTGTTTTCACATTTTTCAGGATTTTTACGACTTTTTTCAGAAACACTTTTCCAAAAAATCACAAAACGCGACATCTACAGATAGATTTTGATCAGGAGTGATACAGTGATAGTCTACAGCTCATAAGGACTCGCAAAAAAACGACTTTAACCGTTTTTTCTGATTTTCTCGATTTTCCTGGCTTTTTTCGACATTTCCAAAAAAACCTCTTTCTTTGATAACAAGCGGTAAAGAAGGACAATCGACTACACTGGGACACTACCAAACGACTGGACTCGACAAGTGCAAAAAAACAGCATTTTTTGGTTTGCTTAGTCATCCGTCACTACAGCAACCGCTTAGTCATATTGATTAGTCATCTTACTGGTTACCTCGGCAACCACTTAGTAAGCACAACCTTAATTTATCAGCCGTCACCAGGGTAACCGCTTAGTCAGCTTTTTTGATGTTCCCTAGATACCAAGACTCTTCAGTCTCCTTCGAATCAGCTGGAGTGGAGCTCGAGCTCTTTGACGACGCTGCCTCGGAAATATGTATTGACGAACAAGACAATCCGCATCTGGAAAGACTTGCCGAACGGTATCTTGACAACTACGAGGATGGCGAGTTGGAAAACGAGGGGTTTAGAACCGATCTCGAGGAGTTGAATTTCCAAACTGCCCGGCGAATTCTGAACCAGCAGCAGCTCGAAATCCACAAACGTATGGTTGATGAAGGCGACAATGAGACAATCAACATTGACGACATTCATCATGGAGACGATGATCAAGAGTACACGATTCAGCGTCGTTTGTTGCCTCGGCATCTGCACATGTTGGCGTTAGGAGGCCCTCTGGGAGCTGGCTTGTTGCTTTCGGCAGGCAGAAGTATCACTACAGCTGGTCCTCTAGGTGCTATTCTGGGCTTTCTGTTCACGGGATTGATTACTTTTGCCTGTATCAAGAGTATAGGAGATATGGTTACTTTGTATCCTTCTCAGGGATTGCCTTTATTGGCAGACAGATTTCTCAATACTTCTCTTGGAATCACAGCTGGAGTTTTATACTGGCTTTTATTTGCAGTTGCTATTCCTTCGGAATTGTCTGCTGCTGCTGCTCTTCTCGAGGTCTATCCTTCCATGAGTCAGCCCAGTTCAGCCTTGGTCGCCTGGTTGACTCTCTTCATTCTCGTCATTGTCTTTGCCAACCTCCTTTCTGTTGACTACTATGGCGAGCTTCTGTACTGGTGCAATCTCGGCAATCTGCTCATAGTCATCGGCATGATCATCACCATGTTTGTTGTTTGTCCGGGAACTCGCTTTTGGAAGGAGTCTGAAGGATATGGAGCTTTCAGACCGTACTACGACTCCTACGCAGGTTTCCAACTACCTCTAAAAGGCGAGGAACACGATAAACAGATCCACGGAGCCTCAGGGAGGTTTCTGCAGGTCTACGCGAGCATGACGTTGTCTGTTTTTGCGTTTGTCGGCTCCGAGTCGGTTTTTGTCGCTGCTCCAGAGGTGAAAAATCCCAGAAAAGCCGTGCCTTCAGCTATGAGAAGAATAGCTGTGAGAATAGGTCTTTGTTACTTGCTTGGAGTGATTTCCCTTGGATTGGCTGTACCTCCGTTCAACACTCTGGGAATTGAGAGGCAGGGGTATGGCTCAGGGAACTTGTCTCATGGAGTTGTTCCCATTGATGAGAGTGGGGTTTTTAAGAGGGGGGTGGAGTTGGTTGGTCACGTGGGAGGTGAGGAGAGTCACGTGACAAACCTCGATGAGTTGGATCACGTGGGAGGTCACGTGGGAGATGACTCGGCTGCAGGACATGTTCCAGGTCTCAGTGGTGAGTCAGTTCTAGGACACAATTCAGGACTCAGTGGTGACTCAGCTGTTCAAGGAGATGCTTCAGAGTCACGTGAGGTCGCTGGAAGAGGACAACCAGGCGGAAATCGTGTTTTTGATGGAAATCGTGTTTTTGATGGAAATCGTGAAATTTCATTTTCTGTGGAAAATCGCGGTTCTTCGAATTTTGACGATTCTCCTGCTTCAGATGGTTCCCCTGCTTCAGATGAATCCTCCTCTTCAGGTCAAAATCGCGATTCGTCGTTTTCTGACTCAGCAAGCTTACATAAGCGCGACTCAAGCTTATATAAGCAACTCAAAAGAGCTACACCGGCCAACGAACAGCCGGAAAACGTGCCCGACCGACCGACGCGCAAGCCGCCGAAAAACACAACGTCTCAGCCGCAGCAAATTCTCAATCCGACCTTCAACTCGCCCTGGGTCGTGGCTCTTTCTCTGGCGGGCTACGAGACGGCAGCTCTTGCTGTCAACGGCATTTTTGTCATTTGTGCGGTAGTAGCCTCGGCTTCGCATTTGTATTCGGCTTCCCGAACTCTCTATGCCATTTCCACTCGCTGGGAACGGCTCAGATGGTTCTCTACTTGCACGGCTATGGGTATTCCGTGGATAGCCGTTTTGTTCTCAGCTCTGATTTCGTTGTTGTCCTATCTTGTTGTCGGATACTCTACTCGTCACGTGTTTGACTGGATGCTTCACTGGATCTGCACCGTTGGTCTGATTCTGTGGATTATCATGACCGCCGCTTTTTTGCGGTTTCACAAGTGTCTGAGAGTCCGAAGAGTGCCGTTCAAGTACTCGTTTCCGCAGCCGTATACCGCCTGGTTTGGCATGGTGGGCTGCTGTTTGCTGCTCTGTTTCTCCATTTTCTCGGTCTACATTTCGTGGGACAGGCGGCTTTTTGCCAGCAACTATTCCGGCATTTTTCTGACGATTGCCGTGTATCTCGTGGCCAGGATATGCACACGTGACGACCGGTTTGTGCGAGTTTCCGAAATGGATATTTACTCGGGAAAAAGACAGATGGATCTGCAGGTGTGGGACGACGACAGAGTGTACAACTCGTGGCAGAACAAGCTGAAAAGGAGGGTCATGGAGTGGTTCTAGTATTTATTTATTTATTGAACATGATGTATTGAAGATGGTAGAGAGGAGATGTAGCTATCTAGTGGTGTCTTGATTTCTGACCTTTAGGGTTCTAGAAATTGATGGGTAAGATATTTTGGCATGGGAAGTTGAAATTCAGGATCCGTGGAGCTGTAGCTATCTAGTGGTAGCTTTCTTTTTGATTTCTGACCTTTGTAGGCTTCTTTGAGTGGTGTTGTCTTGGTGTATTATTAATAGGCTCCTAGAAATTGATGTAGAAGAGGTATTGACATGGGAAGTTGATAATGAGACGGAAGAGGGCTCTGGCTATCTAATGGTAGCTTTATTTTTGTTTTGAGATGTCTAAAAGGTGTTATTTGAGGGTCTGTGATGGCAATGCTCCTGTAAATTAATACAGTCACAGGTTTTTATGGAGAAGAGGTTTTGACTTGGGAACTTCAAATATAAGATATGTGGAGCTGTAGCCTATCTGGAGGTGTACTTCTTTTTGATGTGAGACATCTACATGTGATTCTAGAATGGTTCTATGGTAGGTATCCTAATGTACACAAAGAGAGTCACATATGTTGTTAGAAACGAGCTGGTGATATGAAGACAGAAGAGAGTGTATATTTGAAACTCCATCTATCTACTGGTGGCTTTTTTATCTGTTTTTGGCACTTTTAAGGTGCCATTTTAGTGATCCAGTGATGGCTTCACTATTGTAAGTTATTACGGTCACAGAATTTGATGGAAACGAGATTAGAACAAGGGAACTTCATAAATATACTATTCAAAGCTCTGGCTATCTACTGGTAGCACTCTTGTTCATCGCTGATATCTACATGTGATTTTAGAGTGTTCAATGATGGCTAGTATGGTGTATACTATCAAGTGCACAAAACGTCATAGAGAAACGATGTTGACATGGGGACTTCAATTTGAGACAATTCCAAGTTTCAGCTATCTAATGGATTAGTTCTCGTTGCTTTGATATGTCCATGAGGGAGTTGCTGACTAGTCCTGTGTTGTCAAATACTAGCAAGTGTATAGAATCATTTATGCTTGAGATAGAGGTATAACAAGTTGATAATCTGACTTAGAACATCTGTAGCTTTCTCTCAATACATCTCTCATTCTTCCACCTTTTCTGGGGAGTTCTGTAGGTCGCCCTGTAGATATACTAACATTGTTTGAACTAGTCAGCTCATAGAAATTGATCACAAAGAGGTATCCACCAGTAGACTTGGAATGTAGCTCTATAGATGTCTGAAATTACAACTGAAGCATTTCCATCTTCATATTCCTACTGATGATGTTCTTTGAGAGTTATTGCTAGGTGTGATCTCAACAAGAGAATTAAGCTCAACTAAACCTAAGTAAAACAAATTAAAGCAGTAAGACACAAGCCACTATCCTGCAAAATATTGTATGTGTCATTTTCTCAAAATTTATACCATTTCAAAGATCTCGGTTTTCTCTACAGTTCCACCTACCTCCCATTTCAGCAGCACCTCTGGAACCCCAAAAACTAACCCCCAGCCGACTTTTTCCTTCAACTATTTCTCAACTAAAGAGCTAAAAGTGAAGTCTTTCCAGATAGCTGGAAAAAAGGTAAACAGAAACTACAAGTTTATGCCAGTGTTATTTGACACCTGTTACAAATCTCCAAGTACTCGTTTTAACCATAAGATGTATTTTCATTTGTGCTTATGTAATGCTTATGTAATCATATACTGATTAATACGTTTTTTGAACTATGGTTATTTCAAATGCGTAATTCTACCCCATCCTAACCCTCTCTATCCCCTTCTCAATCACCCACGAATCGATTTGCCAGTTTCCCGTATTTTCGCCATTCTGCTTACGTAAGCATTACATAATCATACTTACAGAATCGTTCATTTGCTTACTAATCACATTACGTAATCACCCATTTGGGAAAGCTTACTAATCACCAAACCTTATTTAGATGAAACCACTGACTGCAGCTAATTTGGGAATCTGGGGTGGTAGAAACAAGTGTGACATAGGTGGTACGAGTAGCGGTGATCGTGGTAGTTGGGTCACGTGACGTCACGTGACGTAGAATATGACGTGCAAAAGATACACTCCCTTAGTCACGTGACCAAACCGCTTGTCTCTTGTCTCCACTTCCCCCTTTGAACTCCGCCCCTTCATCTTATTCTCACCTGCATATTAGACTTTGAGAGCGTGTCTCGCCACGTGTGAGTGACTTAGAAGTGGTTCCAGAAGAGACATTGTGGACAGTTGAAAAACACAGCTGTTTGAGGGGGAAATCGCTTCTATTTATATTTCCCGGTGACGACACTACATGTGTAACTTGCTCTTGAACTAAGGACACAAAAACACAACCTTCCTGACTCTACTGGACTTGCACACAAAACAGAACAACACAGCTCAAAATCTGAAGAGGTACAAACCCATCTTTTGTCTTTTGCTCCACTCTCACCCTGACTAACCCTCACCAACTCATGCCATCTACCATCGCTCTAGGATGCACGGTGGGCATAGTCTCGTCTCTGTGTCAGTCTGTGGGTCTCACGTTACAGCGACAGAGTCACATTTTGGAGGACCACAAACCCGGGTCTGACAGCTACCGTCCTCCTCACAGACGGGCTCGGTGGCGTGTCGGACTACTCCTGTTCCTCATTGCCAATGTCCTTGGCTCTTCTGTGCAAATCACAACTCTTCCTCTGGTTGTGTTGTCACCTCTGCAAGCTGTGGGGCTCGTGTTCAACAGCATTTGTGCCACGGTGATTCTCAATGAACCCTTCACGGTGTTTTCATTGGTGGGTACAGCTCTGGTATCGCTAGGAGCTCTCCTGATCGCTGCTTTCGGCGCAATTGAGGAACCCAACCATTCGCTCAACGAACTGCTGGTGCTCATGAAACGCAAGCCGTTCGTTCTGTGGATGGTCTTCACGGCCGTGCTCGTCTGCGGCATTCTCGCGGCAATCAAAGCCGTCCAGAGAACCCAGAAACGGCTGACTAAGCGGAGGTCCAGCATCAGCAGTGGTTATAGTACCATGGAAGCCGAGGACTTGGACGACCTCCGAGACTCGCCGACTACGGTGCTGATCGGACTTCTGTACGGCGGAATTTCGGGCATTTTGTCCGCCCATTCGCTGCTGTTTGCAAAATCCGGCGTCGAACTCCTGCTCAGAGCAATGACGTCCGGATTGGGCGACCTGCAGCGGTGGCAGTCGTGGGCCATCGTGGCGTGCTTTCTGACGCTCGCGGTCACCCAGCTCATGTTCCTCAACAAGGGCCTGCGGCTGTGCTCCACGTCCATCCTCTACCCGCTGGTGTTTTGTGTCTACAACATCATCACCATCGTCAACGGCCTGGTGTACTTCCAGCAGCTGGAGCGGCTGTCGTCGGTGCAAATCGTGCTTGTGGTTCTGGGAGCTCTTCTTGTGTTTGCAGGCGTGGTGGCTCTCAGTTGGCGATTTCAGGAAAAATCGTCGCTTTCCCACGTCTACGAGGACGAGGAGATCGAGCCACTCATGCCCGCGGCTCTGATAGCCCTGGAAAACACGCTGGAGGAGAACCAGGAGACGGAAACGACCGAAAGAGACACTTCTCCATCTCCTCTGTTTTCCAACAACAACGCCCACAATAACAGACGCAAACGGTGGTCGTTATCCATCTCCACGACCCCGAATAACGGCTCGTCGGCCTCGATAGCAGGGCCTCCGTCACCGTCGCCGCTGAGACTCCACAGACGCTCCATGTCGTCGCTCTCGTATCTCCCCCAGAGTCCCAGCAACAGACGCAAAATCTCCGTCCAACAACAGACCCTGATGAAGGAGCTGGGGTTGTGACCAGTACAGTACTAACGCTAACTATATATATTTAACATAGACTAGACATTTGAGGAGGAGTGTAGGGGGTTTGGATTTTGTGCGATTTTCAGTGGTTTTTTGATTTTTTTTTGATTTTTTTTGATTTTTTGCGATTTTTGAATTAATTACTAATAATTCGGGAAAAAGCTGGATAATAATAGTGCGATAATGGTGCATCTCATCTACTTGTGCACTTTATGTTAACAGTCATGTCTTTGATTCAAGTAAGATATTTTATTAATGATGATTACGTAAGCATATGTTAACATGAACTACAGATACACGTGATATAAGTATGGGAGTAGATAATGGTGACTTTTAGCTGTTAACTGAAGCTACAAAGACAGTTAGGAAGAACTTCAAGGTATTTCTTTTGATCTAATAACTCATAGACTACATCATTGAATACATGTACAACAGAGTATAAATATCTACTTTGAGAACGGTAGAGAAAAGCTATGTCATTTTTGAAAGTATCAATAGAATCACTGAACGACGAAGAATCTTCCAGTGTAGTTCTTGTCTACCTAGCTCCTCTGTAGCGTATTCTGATGAGATTCTAGATATTTTTAGGTGAAATTTGAGATATGTTGTAGTGCTTCAGAAGAAAGAGGTGTGATCAACTTGTGTGGTTCATGCGTTTGTTGGACGTCTCTGAATACCTATCAATAACTCCTCTGTTTTGTATCTCTTTCATACACTGTCTTAGGTGACTCTAGTATGAGAAATAAAAAATCATCTTCCAGGTGATAGAAACGAGATGATGAAAATCTGAAAAGACAGAAATGTTTCTTGTAGCTCTCTCATCAATCAAGTTAAGTCGCTATCACTCTATCTCTTCCGTGGCTCTTTCTGTAGCTATGTTTACATATGTTCTTATTGTAGAGGAAAACATAGAAATATCTCTTTCTTGAGTGCTTTGAAAGGGCTGGTTCATTTTTGAGAGCACAGAACTAATCATTAAGTGTAACAGACTCCAGAGATAAAGTCTTGTCTTCATGCTTCCACATCTTCTCTGTGGGATTTTGTAGCTGTCTCAAATGACAAAATAGAAACATTCAATCTGTGTGTGATAGAAAAGAGCTGAAACATATTGAAACATATCCCAAGACTCCTCACGATGTGGGGAATACAATGGTATAGTTTTCATACCTCTATCTCTATTGTAGCACTTTCCAGAGCATTAAATTCTGCTTAGTCATCTTTTCGCACTTTGGAATACTGAGAGATGTTGAGCGGAGATATAACGACAATTCAAGTGTCAGTAGATTGAAAAGATCTCACTTTGTCATCCTTAAAAGCTCCCATGATTCCATCTCCTTTCCTTCAGATTTTAGAGCGACTCTTCATCACGCATCTCAACAATACTCACACAGACATACATTGATACTGAGCCAATCTGAGGACCAGGGGACTTTATAAGAACATGTTCCTGGTGTTTCTGACTCGTTCTTTGAAGTCCTTTTGCGTCTGGAACTCCAGGTTCGTTTTTTGTCCTCTGTTGTGTGATGTGTAATGTTGAGTAACAGAGAAGATGCAGTTTCTGCAGTTGTGAGTCGATTTCAGAGAGAAATGAGACAAAAACCCGCTTCAACAGCGTTCACCAAGTAATATGAACAACTTCTAGACACTCGTAGTCTTCTATTTCAATTTCGAAGCATTTCTTTCTGATTTGACGTTTCTTCACCACATATAACACTCAGATACTCACAAGAAGAGAGATAGAAGACAAAGAACACCATAGCACCATTCTCTGCACTTCAAGCAAACAAACAAACCACTTTTCAACCTTCTAGCTGCTTTTCTCATCATTTTACCGAGGTAAGTCTCATAATGAACCCATAACACCAAAATCGTCTCAAATTCAACGGGGAAAAGCCCTACTGCTTTGAAATTCTCGCCTCTCTCTCTTTTCTACCCAAAAAAGTCACTTTTCTCCTCCCTCTTTCTCCTACTGCACTCACACTCTCATTACTGCTCATCCCCCACTGTACATGGGTAAGTTCTGGACAAGGTGAAAAAATAAATTCTGGAGCAAATCGGAGACTGTGGATACGTTCTGGCTGTTCACTTGTCGCCTGCCAAGCATTCCACGCAGCTTGAGCGATATTATTTCGTCTTTACAGACCCTAGTACCTGAGGCAATAATAGCCCTCTTCCTGAACGATATATAACGAGAACAGTTCCGGAAAGTGTTTGGATTTGTAGATCTGGCGTCGAAAAAGACGTGTATGAAGTCCTCTTGGTCTCTGGACGTCTACATCCCTAGAATGACCTGATTCCAGTTCTCCACCTTGCCGTCCAAGAAGAACCCCTCCAGTTCTGCGAGAAATCCACGGAAACGAACAAGAACTTCTCCATTCTGGTCTCTGTCGATCGCGCTTTCATCTCCGCGCTTTTTCTCGCAAATCGGCCTTGTTCCCACCTGATTTTCAGGCACTTTTAGGTCCGAGGGCTTAACTCCACGGACAGCAACCGTGGGGAAGCTGCAAAAGACGCACAACCCTGAGCATGCCCGGGTTTTGTCCGTCAAGCGCGCCCAATCTGGCCAGTCTTTTTTTTTGTCCGTTTTTGAGCCCGTTTTCCACCTTTTCCCTTGTGTTTTTGGTTTCCATCTCCTCTCCGCTATACATTTCCCTCTACGACGGTGGACCCATGTGAGACACATCACGAGTCGATAGCAAAAGGAAAAGTGGTGTGCGGGATGTGTACAAAGACTTGATCGAGAGTTACCAGTGTACTGGTACTGCTTGTGTTGCTTGATCGAACGTCGCGGATGTTTCTTATCAATCTATAGATCTAGATTATCAACTGTTATTGATTTGTATTAATAAAAATGACTAACTAGATGCTGAACGACCTTCCCTCAGAGTGTTGATGCAGCAGCCACGAAATCCAAGTGCACTTTGTAGTTGTGGAAAAAAAACAGCAAATTCACCTTGCATCTGAAAAATCCCCCAAAGCCTGTACGAGCTCCAAATCTAAACCCCACCTAATTCTCCTCCAATTTGTCACTCAATCTTGTCAATCTTCACACGGAACCCCTCACCCGCCGCCCTCTCCGTGTTTAATTCAGAGTCCAGCAGAGTTCACAGCGTCAAAGTTCACCTCGTATACCTGAGGGGTAGACAAAGGTTGTAGATGTGGTCAAAGAGAGGTGCGATTTGAGCTTCTTAGCAGGTGCATGTGGTTTCTTTTTCCCAGGAGCACAGCCTTTGGTCTATTTCCAACTCGTATTGTTTCATTATTGTATCACTGTGAAAAGCAAAGTCTGGCCCTGATTCAACCAACACGGCTGTTTACAGAGGAGGTGTACAGATTCAGTGTACAGGTACATACAGTACCAGTAGTGTGCATCTAGTGATGTAGAACCTGCTTTTTGCTTACAAATGTTCACAGTAAGGTAGGGGTGCGATTAAGTGGAAAAAAAAAAAAAGCTGTCAAAAAACAGGGGAAAAAAAAAAACATCAAAACACAGACCTCGAAAACTCGGCCATTCACACTCCTCTCTCCTCTCAACACCTCTCCTCTCACCTCTTCTCTCACCTCTTCTCTCATCTACATTCCCAATAAAGTTGTGCAGTATTCGCCTATGCACATCGCTTACTGGTTTGAGAAAGAGAGTTGGCCAGAAGGGTTTACCAGAGTTTTTCGGAGCAGCAAGCCAATGTCGGATATAAGTGTTGTTGTGGTTGAGGTTATGAGATTGAGTGGTTATGAGTTATGAGTTATGAGGTTGGTGGTTGTGACTGGTTGAGTGGTTATGAGTCCAAGTATTGGTACAAGTAGCTACTTAAGGTGATTACTATAGTGCACTGAACATCAACCTCGCCCTCTTTGTTCATGTTTCATGTTGAGTCTTTCTACACATGTTGGGATGCCTAAACATGTCTTATCGTCCCGTGCGACAATCTGGGGCACCCGCTGATTGACTCAACCACGAGCGAACCAACGAGCGAAGCGAGTTGGTTGGTAGTTAGTTTTATTAGTAATCCTTTTGGGGATTCAACAAAACTCTAACAACTTACTTAACTTTGCCAACTAGAGTAGTTAAGTTGAACTGACTGTTTTTCGCTCACTGTCACCGCCAGCTCTTCCCCTCCATCTAGATCTTGACTTTTCGTATTGTCTATCTTACCCTGCATAGATAACGAAATGAGCTGATTTTGAAGATGGACATTTAGGAAATTCAAATTGAAATTCAAATGAGATTCAAGAGTTGCAGCAGAAGAATTGGAATTGAAAAAATCAAAAGAATTGGAAAACGATTTAATTCGGACAAACGAAATTCGATAATTCGAAAAAACCAACTCATATTCTCCCCCAGCTATCACGTGACAGTACTAGTTACAAACAGCAACTTCCATTTTCCACTTTCCATTTTATCACTAATTTAAACTCAACACCCTAGGAATCGTGTTTCATAACTTGGTGGGATGGTGCAGAAAGACAAAAGCCTTGGGCTGGTTTCGTTAATGTGTCAGGTGCAAACGAGCAGTGTGTCACCATGTCTTAGCACTGTCTTATATGCGAGGAAGAGGAGCTGTTGGGTTTGTTTGTGTTGAACGACGACTTTTTGGGATACCATATTTTCATTTAGGTGGGACAACTCCACTCACAAATTCATTCGTAAACAACGACCACGGTTGACCTCAACATACCACTTGTCTTTTCCCTCTTTTGTCTGAAAGGGCCTTGTTTCGGTACTGTGGCTCCCTTTGCCTTTGTGTTTTTTTTCCATGTCATTTGCTCACCCTTGTATGCAATGCTTGTTCCTGATGGGTCAGGGTCTGTTTCACTTTGACATGTGAAGTGGGTGGGAAGAGTTGACTTACTTGTACAACATGTCCAAAAATGAGGGAAAAAACAAACAAAATAAAATGGCTGACTAATAAATCGTCTCTGTATCTCTCAGTACACTCACAAACCTCACATCTCTCTTCCTGACCCCCTTTTATCCCCAAGACGAACACTTTTGCCGTACCTCACTAACTCAAACTTTGTCCGGGTTACCCTACCGCCAGACTCAGCCTTCGTATTCGGATTGCTACTATTGCCGAGTCTCCGAAAGGTGTCAGGAACGAGCTCTAGCTCCAGGGACGTCTCAGACTCGCGCCGATGGCCACACCCTATTTGTGCGGGGAAATGGCGATCCGACAGGCCCTCTGGTTTTGAAGTCGGAACTTCCGATCCGACCTACTGTAGCTACTGTACAAGATCCTATAGTATAATTTGTTGACATTAGTTGGGGTGTACGAGTACGAATACTTGTAGTGCCAAGTACAGTAATTATGTTATCACCACCACCACCACCCATCAGTCTCACTACTTAGTCATCAACGTTGAACCAAATCGGGTCTTAACAAGTCTCAGGCACCGATCTGTGAGTGTGGTATCACAAGCTGATGACTTAGATGAGATTGATGAGACTTGGCTGAAAATGACAATGTGACAAAATGGGAACAAGAAAACAGCCATCTAAGGCGTCCTTGAGGGCACCTCATTTCGGATGTGTTTTTTTTTGGACAACTTTTCTTCTTTCTCTTTTTTCAAGGCAGATTCATTCCATTCTAGTCTGGACGCTATCCACTCTAGTCAGCGACGATAATGAAACAGTCTTGAAACGCTGTGAGACAGTTAAACCTCCTAAAGTGGACTCGGGGCAGAGCAGGCGAGATATGGGGCATCACAACAGCTCGAATAGGTCCAGGCATCAAAACAGATGGAGTCAGGAGTCAGGCTGAAATCGGGCCGAAGGGGATGGTGTTTTCGTCCTGAGTAATTACTTGGTGTGAGTGGGTTGTTTTGTTCACCATGAGTACTTTACTTGATAGTCTGGAGTAATTTACTTGACGTCCATGAGTAATGTACTTGACCAAATATACCCCATTACTAATGTTGTTAACCACATGGATGCTCATTTCATTCTCGCCGATCCCCGAAGATGCTGCGGATATCACCAGATGGCCGAGAGTTAATGAGAGTTAATGCTAGAGCGGCTGAGGTAATTTGGGAGGGAGAGAATAATCATGGTGATGAACAAGTTCTGATGTGTGGCACTTTGGGATTCTGGATTTTAAGATACTGTATGAATTTGGGTGATATTTTCCGCAAATACCAACATTCTCCACCTTCTCTCCCTCCTTGTCACTGCGTCCAGATATTTTCGCAATATTATCAGAATGGGGTGATTCTGCAGCTTGATGGCCTTGCACAATAAACTTGCAGACGCTTGTTAGACTTGCACACCAACAAACTACAAACTTGTTTCGGTCCATATGCGGTGCCGTGTCACACATGTTAACTTTAGCAATCAAGAGAGTGAGAGTGAGGAGTGAGTGAAGACAAGTGAAGAGAAGAGGAAGTATTTGTATTTTCACAAATAATAATCAGGCTGCAATTCCACACCCCAACTAGACCACACCCACCGTTGAACTAAGCTAGCCCAACTGACCTCTTTTGCCCTTTTTTGCTCATTTGCGTTGCTCGTATACTAGCCAAAATATGCACATGAAACGCAGACAAAATAACCGACCTCCGACGTGGATTTCTAGCCCTGGACTTGTGCCCCAGAGCAGTCGGAGAAAGTCATGCTCATCTTCCAGTTACAGCCCCATCGCTTGTCCGAAAGCGCAAAACGAAAAAGCAAAAAGAGAATTTCGCTACTAGGCGGGGTTTGAGACCAGGGTACCATGGACAAAGAGGGAGCAACCCTGTCCGCCTGAGGAGGAGTGGACGGGGTGAGATTGATGACCGTGTGGTGAAGAAAACGGCCTGGAAGACAGAATACTCATCTAGACACTTATCATATGGATTTTTATTTTCCTTCATTTTTTCCCATTCCCCCCATCAATAAGACCCCCGTTCACTTGTCGGCCCGAATGTTAAAGTTGATGGGCGACTTTTGGCGCAGATACGACTGGCTGCCCAGGCGTTCGTTTAAGCACTGCGGAAGGGGCAGACAAAGCTTTGAGCTGGGGCTACAAGCGCCGACTGCAAAGTCTCAGTTGCTTGTTTGCGGGCACGCACGACAAGCCAACCAGCTAGGTTTAAGCCATCCCTGCTTTTTTGAACACTATCCACGAGCCAAAACACTCCCCGGTGCTTATATAGATGAGGGGCGATGGAGGGAGGTGTTGAAAGGAAGTACGAGTGCGAGTGACCAACTACGAAGTCACCAACTACGAAGTCACCAACTACAAAGTACTTCAGACACAAACACTTGAGGACTCATTGACCAGAACTTGAGCACACATTGACCACAACACTTCATCTCAGAACACAAGACTTCATCTCATTGACAGATATCTTGAGATACTAGTCATATCTTCTGACACACAAATTCACCTCTCACATTACCCTCTCACATCACCTCTCACATCACCCCCATCTCACACAAACAAGTTCATACCCCCCCCTCACTCATGAACTACTACCCATACTACGAATTCGAAGACGACAACCAGGTCACATATGTGCGCAACACGCGCGAAGAGCCGTACCAGGGGTCGCACGAGGCGCCCGGACAGGGTCACATGACCACACGTGCCAAGCTCGAAATCCAGGGCGAAATCAGAGACATGAGCCGCAACTGGTCCAACGAAGAATGGACCAAGCGCCGAAGACTGGTGCAGTTCAAACGCATCCAGCAGGACTCGGTCATCAAGGTCGAGTTCATGCCCCTGGCGTTCGAGGACTACGAGCCCGGAATGGCCTGTGTTTCGTGTATTTACTGGGACCAAAAGGGCGAGTGTGTCATCACCTCGGTTGACGCCATCTACCTGCTTGAACAGCTCGTCAACTGCAAGTTTACCATTGAGGAAAAGAACCGAATCCGCCGAAACCTCGAGGGATACCACCCGCTGACGGTCTCCAAGCAAAAACCCTCGTCCGAGGACTTTTTCAAACTCATCATGGGCTTCCCCCAACCAAAGCCCCGAAACATTGAAAAGGACGTCAAGGTGTTCCCCTGGAAGACGCTGGGCATGGCGCTCCGCAAGATCATCTCCAAGTACTCCGCCACCTTTGGAACCCCCTCACATCACCACTACCCCATCTCCAAGACCCAGGTCCAGGGTCTGCATCAGCAGCAGCAGCAGCAGGTGAGTCAGCAGGTGGCCCAGCAGCAGCAGCAACAGGTAGCCCAGCAGCAAGCTGGAGGAGTGCCCCCCGCGTCTCAACCGAACCAGTCACCGGCGTACATCAGACACTCCCAGCCTACCCCACCTCATCTGCCTGTTTACAGCCAGTACCAGCTCACCAGCGGCTCAGGCTCGCCTCCTAACCTGCCACCAGTCATGCCAAGACAAATGCCGTACTACGTGCAACCCGGGCAACCCGGCCAGCCAATGCAGCAGCTGCCAGTTCCAGGCCAGGCTCCTTCTTCGCCGCCCCAGAACCCCTACAGAATCAGCTACGATGCAGCGTCTGGAGCATCTGGAGCAGCATCAGGACCGTCGGCTGCTCCTGTAACTGGAGCAACAGGCCCTTCTGCCCCAGCAACAGGACCCGCTCCTTCTACCCTCCCTAACCCCCCGCCCCTGCAACAACCGTTTCCCAACCCCCCGATCAACGGAATGACTAACCACAACCTCCCCGTTCCCCAGATGTATTATCGTTAATTTATTGTGTATAGAGAGAGATAGAGAGAGTGTAGAGACTAACTGGAAGACATCTTGACGTGAAGGTAGATGATGTAGAAACGAGGTGTCTGTAGAAACGAGGTGTCTGTACTGTACTTGTAGTTGAAGATCTCTACAGAAGATCTCTACAGAAGATCTCTACACATACTGTCTTGTGCTGTAGATCTCAGACTTGCTACTTGTAGGAACATGTCTTCTAATGTGTACTTTGAAAGATCTATTGATGTGTTAATGTCTGGAAAAGACTGTAGAGAAGTCTTACTATGACTGACTATAGACTGTCTTGTTTAGATGAATGTCTTGTGTAGATGACTCTGAGTCTCTTAGAGACTGTCTAATAGCTAAGACGGTCATTGGAGTCATGTCTATACCAGACGAGTGTCTGATGAAGGCATTAAGACTTGTCTTTTGAAGGCATTGACTTGTTTGAAGCCATTGAAGACTGTCTGAAGCAATTGACTGTCTCTATTAAGACATTGGTTGAATATGACTAAGTTGTACAGTCGGTCTTCTACCATCCAAATCACACTAGATGACTAAGCTACTTTGATCTACAAGACGTCTGAACAATCTGTTTGTCTGTACACCTCACACGTCATTTCATACTTCTTAAGACATGTGTAGCAGCACATCTGTCAACCGTCATGTCTCATGTCTCATAATTTCAATATTGAAACAGATCTGAGACATTTCGGGAGTGACTGTAGGTGACTGTAGGTGACTGTAGGTGGCTGTACATGAGTATGATTACGTAATAAAACGTCTGAGGCAGGCCATTTAATGACGCCACCTTGTATCACCTCTTCACCTTGTCTTCACCTTGTCTTCATGGGCTGTTTGCTGCCTAGGTGATCAAAGTGAGCTTATCAATCAGTTGATATTGGAAAAAGAAATGCTGAGCGGTGGCGTTACAGTCATGAGCTGGGGTCGAGTTATAGACCAATGGAAGAAAATGGCTATATCTACAGACTACAAGTACAATTCAAGTACAGTACTTCTCATATGAAACTTGGCTTTATCAAGTTCTACAGTTGATGCTGGAGACTGGAGGAGTATCTCATATTGCGAATACTCTCAATGATGCAGCATTAATCGATCGACCCGAAGCAGACATACTACATTGACCTTTCTCTTGCTACTTTTATTAGTTCTAAAGTGCTGCCTATGGTGCTGCCTAATGGCTGCTTAAGGCTGACAAAAGGTACTTACTTGTACTTGTACCTTAGATGAAAATCTGAAGATAGGGGAATGGTCTAATTTGTAGGAGATCCTGCTATGCGTCGTCTTAGCTGATATTTGGCCTTCTACTACACTTTCAAGTGTTCTAAGGGCTTGTTGGGTGCTTCTAAGTGTGCTTCTTATGTACCTCTTGCCTTGGCTGCCTCTTGGTTAACACCTTCTGTACCTCTTAAAAACCAGCTAAAACGGTCAATGAAGATTTTGCGAGTCGATGGATCCACGACTTTTGCACTCATACCCTCCATTTTACAACATCTTCTTTTCTCTTCATTTCATCACTGAAGGAGTTGTCTGGTGCTTAGTGACAGGCTGCCTGATGAAATAAACCATCCACAACTACTACAGTACCATGCCAACAAATCCTTTAACTGCTCACGGTCTAGCACCGCACTAGTGGTCTTATGAGACAATCATTAGCTCGGTTTCACCTGTCTTAAGCGGAGCGGGTGACAGATGCTAACTGAACATGTATCACCAACTTGTTCTCATGAACAGTCCACTCGTAGTACGTACTTGTAGCTAACTCAATTGCTTCGTGCTAGTCTGCCGCTCATGAGATCCACAACTAGACTGCACTTGGTCAGGTGCTAACACAACTATCACCTATACTAACTGTCTTCTGGTCACTCCATCGCACTACTTTAGCACACATTATCGACGCATGTGAAAGGCAGCAATACGGGCGCTCACCTTAGCTAATGCGACTGAGAATGATGCGAATACGAGATATGAGCGTCGGAAAAAGTTTGTCAGTAGAGAAGTTGGCTCTTTCTCCACTTACTCATTCTCCACCTCCCAGACTTGTGGTGATCACTTATAGACCTTATGATTACCTTTGGTACAGTAGCTCTCATACTGCCCAAAGGGCTACACTGCTCTCATGTTATGACTATTGACTTCATATTATGACCGGTCCCCAGACCTTCTCCGCCTTGGCCTGGGAAAAAGCAAGCTGAGCCTGCTGACGAAGACAAGTCCAGAGTTCCGCGGCTAAAGTAGTGTGCACCTAGTTGCTATAGTTTGACCTGACAAGGGGGTCAAGTACAAAAGGAGGAGAAAGTGAGCGTCAGAGGAAGTGAGTGACAAGTGAGTGATTAACAAGCTTAAAGAGCAGTATCAACACATTGCTTAGTAATCGCGGAAATGCACAAACACGTCTCCAATAACCCTTGCCCTCCCTATCCGGCTTGTACTGAATAATTTCTTTTATTCTTTTAGTCCGTTTGGGTTACAGCTCCTAATTTTGATGCTCATACTTGTACTAAGATTGACAGAGCATAACGGTAATACTGGACCAACTGAGAGCCCAATTTCGGCGTCTTTTCGGACAAAAAGTAAACGGTCGGAGAATCGCCACACAACCGACTATATAGCTCGGACGCCGGCCAAAATCCGGCGAAAAAGCAACACCGCGACTTCTCAGACAAGATGCACGTACCTGCTTGAGTGAGGTATGGACGAGAGAGATGAGATGTCATCTAACGCGGTCAATTGGAGGCAGTCACGTGATCAGAGGTAGTCACGTGACCAAATTCCAGCACCTCTAGAATCTGCTGACTAACCGACCACTCCACCAACCAACCAACCGCTTACTAATCAACCACTGCCTCGGTCGGAAAGAGCCGTGTGGCACCTTTCCTTAACATCCCGAGTGGCTGTTCCGAGAGTTACCCTGTCCAATGTTAATGCCAAGACGGGGGAATGGAGATGAGGCGACTGCGAGGAGCTGGTCACGTGATCACGCATATCAATCGAATCGGCCTGATTTGGGGAATCGATTGCGAGTTTTAGAATTCGATTCGGACGACTCCTCGTGATTTTACGTCGACATGACCACTTTGTCCGCAAGGCAACCATTTCAAACTCAATTTCAACGTTGCTCTAGTGACACGGAAAAATCAAACATCTGGAAAAGTTGGAAAAATGGAAGAAAAACTGGGAAATTTGGGAAAGTCGGGTTTCGTTTTCCGATGCGACGGCAAGAGGCAAAGACGTGTTTTTGACGTTGCTATGGGACGTCCTGTGACGTGTCTGATACTGGCAGTTGTTTCGCCAAGGGGTAGCTATAATAAGGGGAAGAAGAGGACTTGTCTGTAGGTTACCGTGTCTTGTATCAATCCAGACGGTTCATGTACCCCCCCATCCACCTATTTCGAAGCCCCATGTGTCGCCCTTTCGAGTGGCTGAAGCCCCATTTGTCCACCCAATGACATACGTCATCTACCCCAGATTCCGGCGAGGCCTCGGCTTGGATTTCGAGCCTCACGTGGCCGACTGCACCCCAGAGTTTCAATTTCAAGAGTCGTGTCAGTTGTAGGTTTGTAGGAAGGAGTGAAAAAGGAAAATCGCGAGTGAAATTTGACAGAACGGAGGAGTGAAAAATGGCAAGCAAAGCTGGGTAAACAAACGGGAAAAATATGAGTGCAAAAAAATACAAAAATGCGAGTGAAAAAGTCGGCCGAAAATCAACGACATACAAAGTCGCCTACTTCGTCAGCTCAACACGTGACGCACCGGAACAGCCGGAATCTCGTGCGTCTGTGGACTACCCCGGAGTTGTACCTGTCCAATAGAACAAGAGTCAATTGACCTTACCCGCATGCAACTCAAACTTGGGCCGGGGTTGAGAGAAATGTGACAATGGGGGGATTTGAGAGGCGGATAAGTCGACGAATATTGGAGATATTGCAAATCTGAAAACGGCAATCGATTCCCACGACGCGAATTACCCTACCCACGTGCTTTGCCAGTCCCTTCACCGCCTCCTTGCCACACTTTCAACGTCCTCTTGTTGGATCACATGCACCTCGTAAAAAAAAGCTGCGGGCCAAAGGGCCAATAAGTGCCGAGGAATGTTAAGCCAAAAAAAACGGCGATCGTGAGCAGCAGCGAAAGGACACAAGCGGAGGAAATAGCCAGGTAGACCGAGCCTACGGCGGCCGTTGCGCGACTTGTTTAGGGCAGCGACCAGCCGCAAGTTTGTGTTTTTGCCGCTATTTTTTTATATTTTTATTTCCCACCAAGCGCCGGAGCCGAGCCGGACGTGTAGCTTAAAGTCGGCACGAATGTGGTGCCGGGTAAGGGTTGACCCTGGCTAATGGAAGGGAGCTGATTGGCCCGCGCAAACCTTGAGGGCCCGGTGTGCAGGGTTTATAAAACGTCTGCTCGGCCCACGATTCAACTTTCTCCTTTCTGCTCAAACACCACATATCACAATGCTGGCTTCTCGAGTTTCCATCAAGGCTGTGAGTATACCGAAGCGGAATTGCGACGCGGTTCCGGAGCGATCCCCACGGGTGATTGATTGATTGATTGATTGATTGAACGCGTTTCTGTCTTCTTTGATTCGTCTGTGCCGAGGTCAGCCGAATTGTCTGTTCTTGTTACACATGGTTGTCACGACTTTGCGACATTGGCATCATTTGAGGTGTCCTGTTTAGGTGTCCTGTTCAGGTGTCCTATCTAAGCCCCACCAACGTGCTTCTTACGACTGCTTACCCCACGACATTCCCACCCCAATCAGCCAATCATCAATCGACCAAACAAGACAAAGCCAATTCGTTGCGCTGTATCTCAGACACAAACACAAGGAATGAAACTCAGAATGTGACGTCAGAAGGCTGTGGATGCACAGAAAGTCACTGAACACGAAATGTCGTTGAACAGTTACAGACGTCGTTAAACCAATTTACAGACTTGTCGTAATTCGTCTGTCGTAAATTCGTTTGCAGACTTGTCGTAAACTAGTGGACAAGTCATCGTGTCCGCTCGGACCTACGGCCCTCACTTCCAATACTAATACAGCCCCGCCTTGCACGATCTCTCGCGACTACCACCAACGCCTCCCTCAACCTGGACTCCAAGGTCCGAATGAACAACTGGGAGGCCAACAACTTCCTCAACTTCAAGAAGCACACCGAGAACGTGCAGATTGTCAAGGAGCGACTCAACCGACCCCTGACCTACGCCGAGAAGATTCTCTACGGTCATCTCGACAAGCCCCATGAGCAGGAGATTGTCCGAGGCCAGTCCTACCTCAAGCTGCGACCCGACCGAGCCGCCTGCCAGGATGCCACCGCCCAGATGGCCATTCTGCAGTTCATGTCTGCCGGTATCCCCACCGTCCAGACCCCCACCACCGTCCACTGTGACCATCTGATCCAGGCCCAGGTTGGCGGTGAGGCCGATCTGGCCCGAGCCATCGACATCAACAAGGAGGTCTACAACTTCCTCGGCACCGCCTCCGCCAAGTACGACATTGGTTTCTGGAAGGCCGGCTCCGGTATTATCCACCAGATCATTCTGGAGAACTACGCCTTCCCCGGTGCTCTGCTGATCGGTTCCGACTCCCATACCCCTAACGCCGGTGGTCTCGGTATGCTGGCCATTGGTGTCGGAGGTGCTGATGTCGTCGACGTCATGGCCGGTCTCCCCTGGGAGCTTAAGGCCCCCAAGATCATCGGTGTCAAGCTCACCGGTAAGCTCTCTGGCTGGACCTCCCCCAAGGATATTATCCTTAAGGTCGCCGGTATCCTGACCGTCAAGGGTGGAACCGGTGCCATCGTCGAGTACTTCGGCGAGGGTGTCGACAACCTGTCCTGCACCGGTATGGGCACCATCTGTAACATGGGTGCCGAGATTGGAGCCACCACCTCCACCTTCCCCTTCAACGAGCGAATGGCCGACTACCTGAACGCCACTGGCCGAAAGGAGATTGCCGACTTCGCCCGACTCTACTCTCACTTCCTGTCTGCCGACGAGGGTTGCGAGTACGACCAGCTGATTGAGATTGACCTCAACACCCTGGAGCCCTACGTCAACGGCCCCTTCACCCCCGATCTGGCCACCCCCATCTCCAAGCTCAAGGACGTTGCCGTCGAGAACGGATGGCCCCTTGAGGTCAAGGTTGGTCTGATTGGTTCTTGCACCAACTCCTCTTACGAGGATATGGAGCGATCCGCCTCCATTGCCAAGGACGCCATGGCCCACGGCCTCAAGTCTAAGGCCATCTACACCGTCACCCCCGGTTCCGAGCAGATCCGAGCCACCATTGAGCGAGACGGCCAGCTGCAGACCTTCCTGGACTTCGGCGGTATTGTGCTTGCCAACGCCTGTGGCCCCTGCATTGGTCAGTGGGACCGACGAGACATCAAGAAGGGCGAGAAGAACACCATTGTGTCTTCTTACAACCGAAACTTCACTGGCCGAAACGATTCCAACCCCGCCACCCACGCCTTTGTCACCTCTCCTGACCTTGTCACCGCCTTCGCCATTGCCGGTGACCTGCGATTCAACCCTCTGACCGACTCCCTGAAGGACTCCGAGGGTAAGGAGTTCAAGCTCAAGGAGCCCACCGGAAAGGGTCTGCCCGACCGAGGTTACGACCCCGGCATGGACACCTACCAGGCTCCCCCCGCCGACCGATCTGCCGTCGAGGTTGATGTTTCCCCCACTTCCGACCGACTCCAGATCCTCAAGCCCTTCAAGCCTTGGGACGGCAAGGACGGTATTGACATGCCCATCCTGATCAAGTCTCTCGGTAAGACCACCACCGACCATATCTCTCAGGCCGGCCCCTGGCTCAAGTACCGAGGTCACCTCCAGAACATCTCCAACAACTACATGATTGGAGCCATCAACGCTGAGAACGAGGAGGCCAACAACGTCCGAAACCAGGTCACTGGCGAGTGGGGCGGAGTTCCCGAGACTGCCATTGCTTACCGAGACAACGGTATCCGATGGGTTGTTGTCGGTGGCGATAACTTCGGTGAGGGTTCTTCTCGAGAGCACGCCGCTCTGGAGCCCCGATTCCTTGGTGGCTTTGCCATCATCACCAAGTCCTTTGCCCGAATTCACGAGACTAACCTGAAGAAGCAGGGTCTGCTGCCCCTGAACTTCATCAACGGCGCTGACTACGACAAGATCCAGCCCAGTGACAAGATCTCCATTCTCGGCCTCAAGGACCTTGCTCCCGGCAAGAACGTGACCATCGAGGTCACCCCCAAGGACGGCGCCAAGTGGTCCACTGAGGTCTCTCACACCTACAACGCCGAGCAGCTCGAGTGGTTCAAGTACGGCTCTGCCCTCAACAAGATGGCCGCCTCCAAGAAGTAAACGGAGTCTAGTGTATGCGCTATCTAAAATTAATACTATGATGAATGAAAGAAATAACGGTATAGTAGACGGTATAAGAAGAGTAGAAGTAGATGAGTCTGTGAGGTACGAGTAGAAGGGAGTGATATTGGAGACAGTTCTCTCATTGTAGTGAGCTCTTACCGTGAGAGTGTATAGACAGTCTGATGCTTTATCTTTAAGATAGCATACAGCAGAGGGTACAAGTAGGTGAGACATACGGTGCAATCGTTCGTACTCTCAAGTCTCCTCTGTTCATGCTTACAATGCTTGTAGCCACTTGGAAGAGTCGTGTAGTGATCAAGAAGAGTGAGATCTAAGAGGACAACTTTGATGGCGATGAGGTGGTAATATGAGACACGTGGATGTTATTGGTGGAGTTCAAAGACCGGAATTGGCAGTATTCTGGAGCTTGCAAGGTTGAACTTGTAGTTTCGGACTGGAATGCTTTTATTTTTTCTCGTGATGTTCCTCTAGAGTACACACATTTACTGACTCTTCATGGTGAGCCTCATCCCAAGTAGAAACTCAAGTAATACTACACTCAAAGGCCAAGTAATAGTAGACTGCCGACATGACGTCATGATCACATCATCAAACATGTTACAGTATAGGAAACTGACTGAACAAGCCAAAATGTTCTGTTCCGCAGTTCAGGGCATTTCAGAGATACCACTTTCATCTCATTATCATCTTCAAGTCAGTTCACTGGGTTGAAGGAATTTGAACGTCACAGAGATGAAGCAGGAAAAGTAAAGGACGTTGTTTATTGAAGCTGTCAGTCAAAATGGTATAGTTAATGGTGCTATATGACTTCTGTGACCTCTAGTGACAAAGTCTGACGTCAAGTAAGTGTCATTGATGGAACGTCTCCTAGAGAACCAGCCTTTGGATAAACATGAAGAGACGTTTATTAGCTGCGAAATGATCAATAGCAGAGACTCTATTAGCTGATTATTCCAAGTATTAGTGTATCCGTAGTTCTGATACAACACTGTTACCCATAATCATCTAGACGAGAAGTTAAGATACTGCTTGAACACAATCAATGAACATGTATCATTATCGAGTCTGGTGTCTTCTACAACACGTTAGTATGTTCCACCACTCACCACAGTCCACCAATCGACCATTTCCACAACTCATTGTCTACTTGTAGTTCATTCTGCGGGGTGACATTGACGTCTGTACATGTGATTTTAGCGACATTTTAGCGACATATTTGGCAACCGATTTGGCAACCGATTTTACCAACTTGATTATTGATACAAGTAGCTACTTGTAGTGACAATGACGAGAACGAGTAACTGGTACAGCTATACTTGCTATCATAAAACAACAACTATCACTCGTTATTCTGATTATGCATCACTCAAGTAGAGTATGTACATCACGTGACCTGAAGACACAGCCGAAAAGTAGTGTCGGAGAGCCGCCTCTTGTTAACCACGACCGCTCCTGCACACACGGACATGATCATCAAATATTTCCACAATTATTCAACTTTCACAAGACACTCCCCGCTTAACGCCAAACTTTATATTTCGTGTGGGGTGCATCAAGAGCATTTAAGGATATAAGAAGTTCAGGATATAAGATCAAGGAGAACGTCACCAAACAGAATCACAAACCGGCAGTTACAAACAACAAGCGACAAAGGGAAACACATACAGCGACTAAATCGACACCCGAGAATTGATTTATCGCATCACCACAGCTCCAGCACTTCTCTATCACTCACTACATCAACACAACCAACCCCCCCACTTGCCCCCTACTATGAGCCTCAAACTCCCACAATCGTTCCCTCTGGGATCTTCTGAGGACCTCGTGCTCGTCTCCGAGAAACCCACGTACTACGTGCTCACGCTCAACAGTCCCCCCGACAACCGACTGACTCCCGAGCTGCTGACGGCGTGGATCGAAGCCATGGAAGCCCTTGCCCTGTACGCCGAGGAACCCAAGCCTCTGGTGATCACGTCTGCGTTCCCCAAGTACTTTTCCAACGGCCTGAATCTGGAGGCGACGGCCAACGTCGACAACTTCACACGTGACTTTTTCTACCCGCTGATCCGCACGCTTTTGGACTTTCCCTGGCCCACCATCGGCTTCCTCAACGGCCACTGCTTTGCCGGCGCGTTTGTGGTCGCGGGCTTCTTTGATTTCCGCGTCATGAACCCAGACAGAGGCTACCTGTGCATGAACGAAATCGAATTCGACGCTCCCATCATGGGCGGAGGCATGGTCGTGTTTACCAAGCTGTATGGACGAGCTGTGGCCCAGAGAATCACCATGCTGGCCGAAAGATTCACAGCCGAAAAGGCGCTGCAGGCAGGAATCATCCACGCAAAGGGCATGTGGCCAGAGGTGGAGGAAATGGTCAAAAAAGTGGGCCATGTGGCGGGCAAGAAATTCTACTCGCTCATCAGAAAAGAGGTGATGAAAGACATTGTGGAGGCGCTGCAAGATACAGACCACGAGCTGTTTCTAGACGCCATGATGGGCGAGCACATTGACCCCAAAGTGGAGGAGGAACAGAGAAAGAGACTGGACCCGAAGATCAAGGCGTTGTTGTAGATAATGGAGGTTATGATTTAGTGAGAAATTGGAGTAGAAAAGTGTACTTTGGTGTTTGTGGACTAGTATTCGACGAGTTATGAGCTGTCTGAAGGTACTAGAGGAATAAGAAGAGAACGGCGAGTCGAATGGTATAGCTTTTAATACTTTTGAGATAGGAATGATGAAGATAGGAGCCATTTATCATTGAGTAATATAATGAAGTACAGTATACAGATACTTGTACCACAACTCCATATTCAAGAACAAAAGTTACACCAAAGGACTCGGAGAAGAGCTGTGAGCTGGATCTTGAACTGTCTGGAACTTTTTGAATCATTTTAGCTGTGATATTGAGTACTCTTGAAGTCTCAATACTTGTATACAGCATAGAAAATGATAAAGTCATTTGTTGTAGCTATAGTCATATGAGAAGAATCACCAGAAATAGACGAGTCTAACGGTATACTTTTCGATACTCAATACCGGTTGTTCACAAAAAATGACTACTAGGCTGACTCATCTATAGCACTACAAAAAAGACACAGTAATACAATTGTAAATTTAGCGGTATCTTAAGATTCATCAGAAAGAGACGAGTCGAATGGTATACTTCTTGATACTCAACGAAGCCTGAATTTTTCAGAACCTCAACCTCAAAACCATACGCCGAGCACCCACCAAAGATACAAAAAAAAGATGCAGTTGAAGAGCAAAAAGAAATCGCATCTGAGATGCTCGTGCCTTGCCTTCGACCAGATTTGAACTGATGATCTCAGCATTACTAGTGCTGCGCCTTACCACTTGGCCACGAAGGCAGATGTTGGTCTGCGGCTGAGGAGGGGGTACAGAAGGAGAAGGGAGGGGGTTGATTCCGGCGAAAAATGATGGAAAATTGATGGAAAATTGACGAAAATGATCAATTGTGATGGGGAGGGTGTAATATGCTCTTAAATAGTATCATTCGCCTTTCTAGTGCTCTTCTACCTAGAGGATGACTGTAGGTGGTCTTCGAGAAACAAAATGAAGGATAAGAGACAATGTTTTATAAAGAGTTGAAAAAGTGAATGATTGGATGTAGTAGATTTGACACATACAATCTCTAGCCTTTTAATATAATCGTTTTGATACTACCTCGTCGAGATGTTCTGTCCTAGGCTTCATACATTGATGCAGTTTAAAGAGGCTCCTGTAATCATAAGGAGAAACGTCAGAGACACAGTTTGAGCTTCAGAGTGCTCTAATGCGTTTTCTATATATCCCCATTTACTCTCTTTGTTACAGCTATTTCACTGCCTCTGTTAAGTACACTCCAAGAGTCCCCCTCATTAAAAGGCCTACTTCAGGCTTCGAACAATATGACTTCTCGGCTCAAATACAAAAGGAGAAAGCTCTAGAAGTTGTTGCCTAAGCGAAAAAACACCCCTAAAATACACACCAGCTTTTATCTACTTTTTTCCATGCATATTCACCACCTCAGGACAATTTCCTTGCTCCCACCCCTACAGCCCACCACCACACAACATGAGAAACGATATAACAGAAGAACCAAAGGAGATACAAGACCAAACTCTTCACCAGTCGTATTAACACTATCAGTTTACCCCACCAAAACTTCTCCCACTGCTCTACCTCCCCTCTAACACCCCCAAAAATCCTTCTGAAAATCCCAAAAAATTCGGTCACGTGACTTTTGCGCCACAGAGTTGCTGCGCCAGAATTTCCCCACTTTTATCGGTTGGCCCGATGGTTTAGTGGTATAATTCTCGCTTAGGGTTTCCTGAGCAATTTGCGAGAGGTCCCGGGTTCAATTCCCGGTTGGGCCCACCCTTTAATTCTCCCGGTGGCCAAGCTGGTTTAAGGCGCGAGACTGTAATGGTATCAATTGTAATCTTGAGATCGGGCGTTCGACTCGCCCCCGGGAGAATCTTTTTTACAGTGGCCCGTAGGGGCTTTCTCAACTTGTTCCTTTTCCTATTTTTTCATAATATCTGTTCAATCAAAGTTGAGATTTGCTGTCAAGATGTGTCTAACACTTGTTCCATGTCTCAGTCTCAGTACGAGTACAAGCATGTCTCAGATGTATCCATAGGGAAAGCAGTTATTATATGTAAGAGGATCATTAGTCGGTTAATGATATGAGTCGTTTGAGACGGTTACGGAGATATTTCCACTAACAATTTTAGTGCTACTGTACTTGTATTGTTGTACTGACACTTGTCTCAAGTCTCATTGGATACACGAACTTTGGAAGTGTACAGGCACATGTACACTCTACACTCCAGTTATCACTACTTCCGGGTAACGAAGATCACTTCGGAGATAGTCGCAAACGCGTACGTTGCAACGGCGTCTAGAACAACAGCTGTAGTTCGTTTCAGGCGCTAATTGGAGTGGTTCTGGGGTAGGACTAGAACATGATTTTAGGCGACTTATGCTGATCGGTTCGGCATTAATGATAAGTGCGTCAAGTGCCGACGGTAGAGTGGCGAAGTGAGGAGAGAGTGGAAATCGACTAAACCGGGTGTGCTGATTCCGAATCTGAACTCCGTTTCTCTCCAGCTATTCTCCTTCTCCCAGATCACCATCTCCACGTGAAACTGGTTCATGCGGGGTCTAACCTTGTTGTCTGCATGTGGGCGACATATAACCTACCATTTACCCCGGATCACAAGCGAGTACGAAAAATTGACGAGTCGGATTTGATTGAAAAACGACTTTCCAAAAAACGACTTTGCGAAAAAACCGACTTTGCGAAAATCGACAAACCCCCTGCAAGCACAATGTCCCTTCTCCAATCCTTCCCTCTGCCTAACAAGGGCGAGACCCAGACCGAGGAGCAGAAGCTCATGTCTCTGTACGACCGAGGCGACTTTTACTGTCTGGAGTTCCACTCTCCTCCCGACAACCGGCTCACCTGTACCTTCATTGACGCCTTTGTCGAGGCTCTCAACTGGCTTCTGCTGAAGAAGAGCGGCGCTCCCAAGCCCCTGGTGACCACCTCGGCCATCCCCAAGTTCTACTCCAACGGTCTGGATCTCGAGGCTGCCATTCGAACCCCCCAGTTCTTCCAGCGGTACCTCGGCCGAATGCAGCGGGCTCTCATTGAGTTCCCCTGGCCCACCATCGCGTACGTGAACGGCCACGCCTTTGCTGGCGGCTTCATTCTCGCCAACTCGCACGACTTCAAGGTCCAGAACTCCAAGAAGGGCTGGCTGTGCATGAACGAGATCGAGTTTGACGCTCCCCTGATTGGCCAGCTCATGTCGATCCATGCTCACCAGTACGGACCTGTGCTCGCCCGAAAAATCACCATGATGGGCCACCGGTTCCCTGCCGCCGAGTCGCTCAAGGACGGACTCGTGGACGCCATTGGAGGCTGGCCCGAGGTCGAGGAGATTGTGCAGCAGTGCAAGAAGTACGCCGGCAAGAACTACTACAACCAGATGCGAATGACCATCTTTGCACCTGTTCTGGACCACTGCATCAACTACTACGATGAGGAGGCCAGAGATATCGCCAGACAGGAGGCCGCCCAGCAGTTTATCGACGATAGACAGGCTGAGATCAAGGCTAAGCTGTAGATGTAAGATGAAGATTGTTAGATTAAGTGAGGTGTAACGAAGAGACTTGTTGTAGATAGAATTGAGTATGAAGTACTGAGACTGAATGGTAGACGATGATGACATCCTAGGAAGGAATGATTTGGGAAGTAAGATCAGAAGTGATCGATGGAATGAACTAGAGTGTCATTTGATGGTTCTCCAAGTGACTGAGTCTCTAGCTAATAATAGAGATGAGTGTTGGTAAGACATGATCAAGAGACATCAGAGGACAATAGAGATAGGCTATACTAGAGAATGGTATGTGCTCTGGGTAGAAAAATAGTACGGATACGAGCCTGTCACCATTGTATAAAGAACAATCAGACTAAAGCTGAAGACTTGCAACTTCACAGCCTGTAGTGCAAGCTACTGTGCAGTGTGTAATCATTCACTGAAGTGTACAACTTGGTGATCCAAGTGTGACTTATACTGAGAAGACTGTTCAGTATGCCTTGGAGCTTTTGAAACTGTTTCATATTACCATTACTTGAAGATCCATTGTACTGTATCATCAAGTACAGTGCCAGCTGTTAATACACCCAACAGTCTTGCTACCACAACACTCTCTTCCACTTGTGAACCAATCTCATTAACTACAACTCCCCTAGAGTCTCCTCCATATGCTGCTTCACCTGCTCCAACATCTGCTGCACCATGGGGTTCTCCATCATCTCGTCAATATGCTCCTGAGGAATCTTCTTCTGCATCTCCTCCTTTCTCTCCCTCTTTCTGAGTTCCAACTCCTTCTTTCTGTCCTCTTTCTCACATTCCAGCATCGTTCTTCTTCGTCTTCTGCAAACGGCGTACTTTCGCGTATACTTTTCGTAAGGAGTGGACAATCTGTCAGAAGTGAGACCTTGACCTAGTCTTCTATCTCCTTTAGTCTCCTCAAACGACTTCTCAGCAACCTGAGGCTTGTCAGAAATGCACAGATAGGCGATCCATTTCCACATGTTTTGTTGTTCTTCTTCCATGCTATTGAAGCCAGATGGAATAAATGGTTCTTCCTGATCCTCTTTCTTCGCTGCTCCCTTCCTGGAAGCCTCCTTAGCCTCCCTTTTCGCTTCCTTTCTCTCCTTCTTGATAGCCTCCTTTTCTCTTCTCTTCATCTCCCTTTCAGTCTCCTTGGCCATCTCCTTGAAATCTTCAAGTTCTCGTCTCACATACTCTTCTTTTGCCATCTCTTCCTCAAGGAGCTCTTCAGCAGCTGTAGAAGGACCTGTGACTGTAGAAAACAGAGCTGATTCCAGAGGGTTCGACAGTGAAGAAGCAGAAGACTTCAAAATATAACCACCTGAGTCTTTGTTCGAACCATCAACTTCGTCCAAGTCCAAATCGGAGTCCCACTCTTGTATCACATCTTCATCAGAGTCTGAAGCCACGTGCATCTTGTGCAGTTGAGTGGCGAGTTCATTCATATCAAGAGAGTTGGAATTGACATCAGATAGACGCTCTGAATCGGAAGGAGTTTCTGACATGCTCTTAGAAATGTGGTTTGTTGTTTCAGTCTTCTACATGCCTCTTATAGACTCTCCACTTAGACTATGGACACAAAAGGAAGGCATAGGTTAGAGTGAGGTTATGTGCAAGGTACAGCTTGTATGATGAAGAGAAAGATGGGCTTCTGTTGAATGTCGAATTACCGATATCGTTGGTTCAGTCGTTTGGTCTATTAGTTAAATGTATGAGTTTGTGTAACTGACAGAGAAGTAAACCAAAAATCCCGAATGTCATGAAGACATATGATCACGAGTACTTCGATAAGGCATTCTTTAGGCCTTGTTTGAACTACCCAGATAGGAATCTAGAGCTTGGAATGCTCTTACAGAATAGGGCTATTCTTGAGTCGTCTTACCTAAGTGAGTTACAACTAGTCTCCTCAAATTCAAAAGTTGTATGACAAGTTGTACTATTTGCTATATATTTGGAATCTCCAGAGCTTCAGCTATCAAACAGTATGATCATATCTATACCTTACCATAGAACAATTCGTGTTTTTGACTACCTACGTTCTGGGACTTTCTCAGGGATAACCATACATCCAGGATAGAAAATTGTTAGATAGCATATATTCATTACTATACCATTGGAAGGAGAAGAAGCTGAAGAATACAATCATAGCAATATCTCACACCATCCCCATAGTAAAATGTCGAGTTGAGTGGCATCTTGTATCGTTAGTGTTGTCATATCAACCATCCAAGATATTCACCATAATGAACAGAAACAGAACCACGAACTGAGCAAGTGATTCCTATTTCATCCCTAAAGTCTTGTCATTCATTTTTACAAACCCTGTACAAGTACTATACAAACATGCATTTTCTAGTTAATCTACTGTTATCCCTTTTATCCTCCACATTAGTCAAAATCAAAAGTCGTTGTCAAAAAAAACCATTCTGGAAGACTTTCTTAGCTTTCTCCTTCGTCGAAAGTCTTTCAAAAGTCTTGTCAAAAACCATTCTGGAAGACTTCCTCAGCCTTCTCCTTCGTCGAAAGCCTTTCGCAAGTCTTGGCTTAGTCAAAAGTAATCTTCTTTGCCTTCTTGGTCATATCGACATCCTTAAAGAAGGCACCGTAGGCACCATGCTCCTTCTTCTTGGTGTGTCCTCCAAACTTGAGCAGCTCATCAGGAACGGGCTGGTCAGCTCCTCTCAGCACGTTGATCAGAGCTCCAGAAAGATGCTTCTCGTGCTCAGTGAACAGAGTGATGGCCTGGCCGGTCTTGCCAGCTCGTCCGGTTCGGCCGATTCGGTGCACGTAGTCCTCCACAGTCAGAGGGAAGGTCAGGTTGATGACCAGCTTGACGTTGGGGATATCGAGACCTCGGGCAGCGACATCGGTGGCCAGCAGAATGTTCTTCTCGCCCTTCTTGAACTCGTCCAGAGCCTTGGTTCGCTGCTGCTGAGACAGATCGCCGTGAATGGCGGCAACTCCGTAGCCTCGTCGAGTCAGCGTGTTCTCCACTCGAGTGGCCTCCTTCTTGTAGAGCGCGAAAATGAGAATCTTGAAGTCGTCCTTGGCGTACTGACGCAGCAGATCCAGCAGACGGCCCTCCTTGGCTCGGGGGTCCAGCACCTCGACCGACTGGGTGATTCGCTTGTTGGCAGCAAGCTCGTCTCGCTCACCGATCATCACCTTGGTAGGAGACTTCATGAATCCCTCGGCGAGCTTTCGGACCTCCGGAGGCCAGGTGGCCGAGAACATGACCGTCTGTCGGCCGGTGGGTCGCGTAGAACCGATAATGTTCTTGATATCCTCCTCGAATCCCTTCTCAAGCATTCGATCGGCCTCATCAAGCACAAGATACGAGACCTTGGACAGGTCACAAGAACCCTCGTTGATGAGATCACACAGACGTCCGGGAGTGGCAATCACAAACGAGGCCCGCTTGAGGTCGTTTCGCTGCTGCTCCTTGGGAACACCTCCGTAGACACAGACAGCGTGGAGACCAACAACGTCACACAGCTCCTTGATGTTGTCGTAAATCTGCATGGCCAGCTCTCGAGTAGGAGACACAACCAGAACTCGAACGCCCTTGCCGCCAGAAGTGCTCAGCACGTGCTCCAGAGCGGGGACGGCAAAAGTGAAAGTCTTACCGGAACCAGTCTCGGCAACTCCAACCATATCCTTGCCAGCCAGAAGATAGGGCCAGGAAACAGCCTGAATGGGAGTGGGCCGAGGGAACTTGGTGAGAACCTTGGTGATCCGGGGATCGAGAGTCACGTGACTGAACTCCATCGTGGGCCGCATCTGCTCACCCTCAATCGTGATGGTGTGTTCCTTGAAGTAGTTGTCAATGGTCGACTGGGGAACGTTGGTCAGATCATCGCACTGAGTGTACTCGCCAGCAGACTTGACGGTGTTGGCAGAAGCAGTGTAGGTCATCTTGGGCTTCTCCTCGACGGCAGAGTCCTCATCTTCACTCTCAGAGGTCTTCTTCTCCTTCTTCTCCTTCTTCTCCTTCTTTTCCTTCTTTTCCTTCTTTTCCTTCTTGTCCTTCTTGTCCTTCTTGTCCTTCTTTTCCTTCTTGTCCTTCTTGTCCTTCTTTTCCTTCTTGTCCTTCTTGTCGAGCTTCACCTTCTTGGTGACAACCTCGTCGTCTTCAGTTCGATCTCGTTTTCCCATTTTGCAGTGTAATGTTGTGAAGATACTAATGTCTAGATTTTTCTCACCACATGCATGAAAAATTATTAAACTTCCGAGCTTAATCGTGCGGCTTAGTAATTGTGCTTAGTAAGAATCACGTAGAAATGCTTAGTAATCAGCTTAGTAATCGACTTAATAACAAGGTTTCTCGGTAAGGCAGCAGAGATGAGTTGAAGGGGCTACCATCGAATGGACGTGAATATTTGTTACAAATAAAATCAGATTTAGAGACGAAAAACTGTCACTCCTCTAATCACTCTATACACTTCATTTCCCCTCTAATTTGACGTCTCTTAGACTATCCAAATTCGTCTTATCGTCATGCCTTAAGTTCAGCCACATTTAACAGGGCGGATGTCTTATCAGGAAGCAGATATGAGGAGATTGA
This sequence comes from Yarrowia sp. JCM 30696, assembly GCA_001600535.1. Taxonomy (NCBI): domain Eukaryota; kingdom Fungi; phylum Ascomycota; class Dipodascomycetes; order Dipodascales; genus Yarrowia; species Yarrowia sp. JCM 30696. The sequence continues at coordinate 53,598 of BCKG01000010.1, forward strand.
GAGGTCGTAGAGAAATGGGGAAAACGGGAGATAGCTGATTGGACTTTGGAGAGTCGATTTTCGTCTTTAAAGCGTCCAAAAGTCGACTCTTTCCACCACTTTAGCGTCTCCCATTTGCCGTCTCTCATGCATGGCTGCAGCAACTCAATTCCTGTATAAATATTTCCAGCAACGTCTTCATCTTCATCTTCCACAAAATGTCCCGATCGAAATTCACCGAATACAAGCAGGCCGCCCGGAACTTCTGGGTGCCCGAGCCGCACTTTACCGAGAAAGATTACCCCGATCTGACCGGCAAAACTTACGTAATCACCGGCGGTCACTCTGGAGTCGGCCTGGAGGCCACCAAACTGCTCATTGGCAAGGGCGCCAAGGTGATTATTGTCGGCCGAAACAAGGAGAAGGCCGCGGACGTGCTCAAGGAGCTGCCCGATGGCAAATTCGACTTTGCCGAGGCCAATTTGGCCGACCTGACCACCATCTCCAACGCTGGAGAGTACATCACCAAGAACTATCCTGAGATCCACGGAGTGATTCTCAATGCCGGAGTCATGACTCCCCCTTACTCCAAGACCGCCCAGGGCCACGAGCTGCAGTGGGGAACCAACGTGGTAGGCCACCAGGCGATCATGAGCTACCTGACTCCCATTGTCATCAAGACCGCCAAGACTGCTCCTCCTGGAACCGTGCGACTTGTGTGGGTGTCTTCCTCTGCCGTCGTCATTTCTGGTCTCCCCGGCGGTATCAACTTTGACGATATCAACTACGAGAAGGAGGAGAACCCCAGTGCCCATGTTCTGTACTCTCAGTCAAAGATTGGCAACGCCTACCAGGCCTATCTGTGGTCCAAGAACCACCCTGATTCGGGTGTCATTTCCGTCTCCGTGGACCCTGGCAACCTGAAGTCGAACCTGCAGCGACACTCGAGCGATTTCATGAAGAGAGCGTTCAACTATGTCCTTTATCCCGCCCAGTACGGTGCCTACACTGAACTGGCGGCTCTTCTGGCTCCTGACGTCCACGATGGCCAGCATCTCATTCCCTGGGGAGTTCCCGGCCATCTGCGATGGGACGTGGACGAGGGAAGAAAGGGAGAGAAGGGCGAGCATCTCTGGAAGAAGCTCGAGGGTGATGTGAAGGACTTTGTCAAGGAGTCGTATCCGTAGGTGAGAGCAGTGAGTGAACAATGAGAATTATTATGAGCTGATGAATGGTGTAGTGGTGTAGTTAAGTGTTTTAACGTACTTGTAGTCTTATTACATTCCATCTACAGTGCTGACATGATGAGAAGAATAATAAGAAGTATCGAGAGCTTGGGGCTAGAGATTTGAACTGAAAGTTGATTTTGGTAATCAATAGTCTCTCTAGTATGTTATGAACCGATATCGGCGATAAGGTCACTTTCCTCGACTCTCAAAATGAGGTTCAAGAAGTCAGATTAGGTTAGCAGATACGAGTGATAGACAGGAATGCAGAGGGCAGTCTAGAATGGGTAGAAGAGGTATTCACAAAAAGAGCCGTAGAATCGGAAATTAGACCCTATTTGAACTCTCCGATGCAACTTCAGATCCTCCATCTCTTTTCTCTGAAGCTATAGACCCTCCCACCTCCTCCCTTATCTTGCATAACAATGGGCTGGGTTGCAGATCTGAGGTGGACTACAAAACGATAAGTAATTCTCAAGAACTAAACAAAACTCTGCCAAGTACTAAGGGAGTTATTTGAGATCTACACTTTACTCATTTTGATACACTGCTTGTATTTTCTTGTGAATATGCTATAATAGCTATCTACTTTTTAGAGCATCTAAGATAGATGCCATACTTGAATCAGTGAGCTACAAGTAGTTCGGTACTTGTACAAGTAGCACATTTGTTGGCCAAATTGAGTGAATCAACTTTTGACCTCGATCGAATCTCAGGAGACAGACAACCAAGATCCAGGGTCAGATCCTTCCCCATATATGAGTGCTAAATCGTCAGTTGATGGAAATATGAGATCGTTGAACGGAAAGAAAATCCAGGAGATTGAGGAGTTCAACAGAAGATTGATGCTTGTAAGCAGCAGATTTTTTGAAGACTCCAACATTTCGTATACTACTTGTAACAACTCCAAGAAGAGGCTGGTGTCTACTTGTACTTTAAGGATCCTCATACCGTAGGGCTGTCAGTACTTGTGCTTGTACTATCACGTGTACAGTAGTAAATATCTGCCATGGAAAACAAAGTGATAAACCACGATTGTGACTTTTACTATTTATGGAACTCCTCTCACTCTACTCTTGCTCTAGGTACAGTACGTTCAGGTCTTGGTTACAGGATGAACATCAGGAAAGGATCTACAAGTACAGACTGAGCATGATCTTAATAGACTTGTAGATCTGTTGATGTCTCTAGTGACAGAAAGCAATCAGAAGTATCAAGGGCGTCTACATTGTAGCTCTTACGAGCAGTACCACCTCCTTATTAATCGCACCAAATTTGGGCAATTACTTAGTAAGCATGATTACATAAGCATATTCTGACTTAGTTGATAAGCTTACATAAGCACATACGATTGCTTAATAATACAATTACATAATCACACACCCGCATTACAGGCCAATATTCTTCGCCACAGCCCTCATACGTGGCAAAAACGCTCTATATCACCATATAACCCCACCACTTGCAAATCAGCCCACTTGTATCCTCAGGCCATGTTCCAAATTCCCATTTCGCTTGTTTTATGTCGTTTTTTTTTTTCATATTGAACAGGTGGGATATTAAGGGGCAGGAAAGAAGAGACTACTTGTAGCTAAGCTAAGGGTAGTACGATGAAGTGTTAGTGTGATGAGTTGGGGGTCAAGGGCAGTGGAAATTGAAGGATTTGACAAGTGCCAAGTCACACAAAGCCGATTTGGCCGATTCTGGAGGATTTTTCCCCCTCTGTCGATCTCTAGAATGACACGTCGTTGTCACGCGTCTTACCCATGTGAAGTTAATGAGGGCAGAAGATGGGGGAAGAAGATTGAGGGTAAGGAAGGTCGTAGTTGGTAGGGTTAAGGGAGGTGGAAAAGGGTAGAAAACAGGTGGTGGAGTTGCCCTAGCCCTGCCTAACATGGCTATGTATTCTCTCGTGTTTTTTTCTCTTCATCATACCATTTCAGAGTGGTTCGTCCTCTTCTCTCACTCGCCACTATCAACAACGTTAGAGTTGATGCAAGTGAAATTTCCAAATCAGTGGCGCGACGAATAAGTTAGAGTGAAGAGAGAAGTACATCTCCAGATCACTTGACGCCGCCGAAATTCCTTCCAGCCATGAAACTCGCACCGCTCGTCGCTCTGGCAGCGCTGTTTTCGCCGCTGCTGGCCCAGAACGTCAAAATCTACGATGGAGACGACCACGTGCACAGCTCCCGATGTCTGTCGGGGTTCATTGATGACGCCTGTGGAGCCACGTTTGAGAACGTCGAGGCCACCAACGCCGAGGTCCGCCCGCTGCTCAAGGAGCTCGTCAAGGAGGACTACTTCCGCTACTACAAGATCGACCTCAACGGCGAACGATGTCCGTTTGTGTGGGACGACGGTCTGTGCGGTAATAAAGCGTGTGCTCTGAACCTGGAGTCCGAGGAAGACCTGCCGGAGGTGTGGAAGCCGAAACGGCTGGGCGCGCTGACCAAGGACTCGGTGTCACGTGACAAGAATGTTCGACAAAACGAGAGATTTGCCGAGTTTGATCTCGAACAAGAGTACGATTCCCGCGGAGATAACGGAGGCTCGAACTATTGTTACCCCGAGGACGAGTTTGCACACGGAGGCGTCTATGTGTCGCTTCTGGACAACCCCGAGCGATTCACCGGGTATGCTGGTCCTCATGCTCAGCGAGTGTGGAGAGCTGTGTATGCCGAAAACTGTTTCACAGGCATGTCTTCTCTTCCCGGCGAGGTTTCGTCTCCCCTGGTTCTCGGCAACGGTCTGGTTCCCTTTGGACAGCAGGACTTTGATCTGGCTGAGATCGACTCGTATGCCAACGACCTCCCTCATCAGTGTCTTGAGCAGCGAATCTTCTACAGACTGCTGTCTGGAATGCAGGCTTCCGTCTCCACTCACCTGTGTTACGAGTATCTGGACATGGATGCCGGCGAATGGCGTCCTAATGCCACCTGTTTCGAGCAGCGTGTTGGCACTCACAGAGACCGGCTTTCCAATCTCTTTTTCAACTACGCCCTGGTTTCACGTGCAGTGTCCAAGCTCAACGACCATCTCAACGATCTCAAGTTTTCTGACGATCCCAAACACAACGAGGAGACCCGGGCGATTGTCGCCAAGCTCACGGGTCTGCTGCAGAACACCACGTCGGCGATTTTCAACGAAACTCTCGTTTTCTCCACTCCTGAAGCCATCACTCTCAAGTCCGAGTTCAGACAACGGTTCAGAAACGTCTCTGCTCTCATGGACTGCGTGGGATGCGACAGATGCAAGCTGTGGGGTAAGGTGCAGACAGCCGGCTACGGAACTGCTCTCAAGCTGCTGTTTGAGCTCGGAGACGATACCGAAGAGGTGATCAAGAACCTGCGACGAACCGAGCTCGTGGCTCTCTTCAACACGTTTGACCGACTGTCCAAGTCCGTGGAGGCCGTGGAGTACTTTGAGAACATCAAGGAAGGCGCGCGACAGGAGTCGCCGTTGGCCACGTTCCTCTACTACCTGCGATGGGCCACTTCGCAGTTCTCGCGGTTCTTCTCGGGGCTCTACAACAGCATTTTTGCCCGGTTTGCTTGGATCAAACACACCGAGTTCTGGATGGACGTGGAGCGGGAAATGTACGCCACCAAGGTCGGACTCAAGTTCATTCTGCGGTCGTACTGGAACTTCCCCCGAAACATGCTGTACCTGACCTTCAACTGGATTGCCCCCAAGTGGGACAAGTTTGTGGGTCGAGACAAGTACCAGGACAGAATCATTCCCACCAGAGGAGTGTACACCATTCAGACGGAGACAAAGTAACGAGGGGACAGCTTATGAGCCAAACGATGTGTCTATGAGAATCAGCACTTTGAGAAGAACTCATGGATTCGAGTCACACCCATAATATCTCTGTTCAGTACTCTTAGTATCTCACTTCTTAGAGCACAGAGAGACACAGACTAGATGCTGCTTCAATAAGACGTCTAGGTCTGCACCCACTTATAAAGGGTCCATCAATATAGATGATGGGGTTGCTACCTACAGCACAGGTAGCATGCATATATATAACATATTTAACTTGACAATAGGAGTATTAACTGAGAGACTGGTGATTTCTTGTACGTGGTTGATTCTTGCGTAGGTATTATCTATTGTACATGAACAGTGATACAAGTACTGTACGTTGTATGTGATATGCTAGTTAGTGGTGTCTTGTGGAGTACAAGTAGACACCTTTTGATGGTGAGAGGTTTTAGATGAGCCGTTTGGGGTGTGTTTTAGAAGGTGAGTTCTGGAGTCACATGTTCATCTTCACGACTAAACATTGACCTGAACTCCAAAGGATGAAATATGACATTCAGTCGTGCTTCCAAAGATATAAATATCTTTCAAACCGCACATTCAGAGCCTCACTTCTGAGGTACAGTAAAGACGTCACATTGAAGAAGTCATATTGATGACACATGACGGACTGAATCACTCATCAATGACACGATGAGTCCCACACCACACTCGTCGATGAACAAACTCTTCAGGTCTTCAAATACAAACCCTTCGGGTTCATTAGTCCTTCTCCTCCTTGATCTTCTTCTTCTCCTCTTTCTCCTTCCTCTTCTTTTCCTTCTTTTCCTCCTTCTCCTTCTTCTTCTTCTCCTTCTCCTTCTCCTGGTTGTACGTCTTACTCAGCTGCTTGCCCTCATTGGAGTCAAACGCCTTTCGGGCCTCGTTCACCTCCTTTTGCAGCACCAGCAGCTCTTCGGCTCGTCCTAGCTTTCGCGGATCGTTGCGAAGCACAAACTTGAAATCGTCCACCTTGATCTTCTGTCTGCCGGCAATCTCGGCCATTTTCGCAGCCTCATGACACGTGTCAACAATGTAGTCTGTGAGAATATCCTCCAAGGCCGCCACCGTTTCAGGATACGGGTCAGAAACGTCTCCAAAGGCGTACAATAGAGGTTTTACTGTTGTTAGCAAGACACCATTGATGACAAGACTCAGTTGTATGATGTCACGTGACAAATCACATGATCTCCTCTTCTCTCTCACTCACTATCGTTCACGAACAGATTCGTTCTCTTTCGCTTTCGTGTTCCTTCCAATGACATGGTGCGTTTGTTGTGTGATTGTGTGGAGTGGAGTTCAGTCTATATATTTATATGTCGAGATAATTATGTGTGGCGATAGAGTTGTGCATGAGGAGATGTAAAGTGTGAAGAGAGAGACGAGATGGAAAAGAGAGGAAGTTTTTGAAGCATGTTGGGAGGACAAGAAAGAGACAGAAATTTGCCACCCAATGGGAGAAGAGTATTTGGGGGGTTGATTACGTAAGCGAGAAAAATGGAAGTGCGTAGAAGAGGGGTGGGGGTTGATGGGTGGTAATGAGGGGTTTGGGTGGACTTATGGGGGTGTAAAGACGAAACTGAATGCGCTTGCATGCGTTTACCGTCATTTTTGGTGGAGATATATCACTCCTCTTGACTCAAATAATCATCACAATACAGTTAGCCCTTTTGTTGGGAGGAGTATATTAAAATTAAATAACGACAACCGCAGGATTCGAACTCACGCGAAGAAACCTCAAGAGAATCTCAATCTATAGAGAGATCTAAGATACCACCAAGGTGTAGAGAGATGGAGATAGCAGCTCTGGATGGTGAGTTAGAGGCATAGTTAGAGTGATTCTAGACCGTTTCCTATTCTTCATCTTTATAATTTGAGCGTTTGGACGACTTGTTCTGGAATCTGCCATTTTCAACTACAGGTCAAGTAACTGATGATGCGTTTACTTCAAAATGAGCCCTGACCTCCAGAATGCTTACTAATATACTTGTGCCACCGTCTTACCTCGGTGAATCGTATATATGCCGATATTGCACTTTTCGCTTCTCGCTTGGCTTGCTCGCATGTTAGGAGTACATTTGAGAGGTCTTAGCACGGTCTCCTGTGGCCTGGAAAAAGCAAATGGCTCGGTGAATAAAGACATTTTAAAACAAGGTCGAATTTGCATTTTCCAGGGGGTATTTAGACTGCCTTAAGTTGCAAGACAGAAGGAAATAAGTGAGCGTCATGAGAGGTATGCAGAGAAAAAAACACGGGTGGTTTTGGAGGTCTACAATGGGCTCATTAAGCGACTTGGAGGCCTGAAAATGACAGTGGGTACTAATTATACCTCCCAAAGTACTGCAAACCACTTTTCAAGGCGATCAGAGCACTCATTTTTGACCTGGAACTGCCCACCATCTCCACCTTCTAATCTTGACATGCACGTTGGAAAAAACCTTCGTTGCAAGATTGGGACCATCGTGGGTTTTATGAAACGTTACGAGGTGGGAGGAGATGTCGGTGATAAGGAGATGATGATAAGGAGATGAGGGCCAGCGCTAAAGATGAAAAAAGCAACATGAAACAGTCTTCAAAACAGCCCCAAAAGCAAACAACGACTGATTGTTTCCCTTTCCCCCACACTAGTGTCAAGGTGAGACAGACTACAACCCTCGTCCTGCCTCGTATTCCATAATAGTCGGGTATTATCTGGAGAGATGCAAGGCCGTTGTCCAACATAGGGGTGTCATGTGAGCCTGGCAGTTGGTCCGTTGCTCTGAATGACGTGGTGTAACCGCAAGAGGTCAGATGACGTAGACAGGTGATGACATTTGCGTGGAATGGTGTCACTTGCTACTCGTACTGTAGTGCCATCCTTATCGTCTTCACTGGTATCTTATCTTAATCTCGTGTTCATTTTCACCAGGGCCACCTTACTCTTAATGCCATCTTACAGCCCACATTCTGTAATCATTGGTAATGTTTTTTTTTATTCGCAAGATGCGCATCTGGAGAGCGCGGCTAGTCGTATACGAATTGGCTCTCTTCTCCGACATCCCCACTGCCAAGCTGTTAGCCCAACAGTCACGCTCTCTGCTACCGGATTGAGAAACTTTTCCGACCCTCCCTTCACGTCTCAACATGCCAGATGTAGGAACCTACAGCGAGAGCGCGAAAAGTGAATGAACCTGGGAATCAAAGCTGGGGGACGGAATTAGTCGGGTGATGGAGAGTACGGGAAAGGTGTAACCGGCTACTGAACGCGACAGAGGAGCTGTGGGAAATCGGAAAACGGCGTTGCGATGCCCTCCCCTCGGAGATGCTACTGCCCAAAAAAACCACCCCATTTAGCCGCTTTCCAACCCGTTTAGACCGCGTTCTAAAACCGTCTTTTCTTCTTGGCCCATATCCACCTTCCACCGATTGTGGGGCCGACCGTTGGCTTTGTTAATACGCACGGATAAACGACCTTCTTGTCGGAGCTTATTCCTACAGTGGTGGGATACACTTAGTTCCGGAGGAGGAGGTGGTGGAGCCGTGGTGGAATTGGGTACACAGAAATGAAGCCTGAAACGCGCTGATTCCAATGGTGCAATTTTCACTCAAAAACCTCCACTGTAGCGTCCAGTGGACCCCTTCTCCTGCCCTCCTACATCCCCACAACCACGTACGGACAAATTTTTAGACAGACTCAAAGCTTACTGCCGAGTTTATTTGGGAGAGTACAACAAGATGGAACCTAGAAGCACCAGCTTGAAAAGCCATATACCTGTTCCTCTCACAGCTCTCGACGACGACATTCAACTGCCAGCGCGAGCGAGGGCCCCCCATGAACCGAACAAAGTCCTTTGCAGGATGCTGGACGTGCCGCAACAGAAAGATCAAGTGCGATCTGCGCAGACCCACCTGCCAACGGTGTGAGAAGGCCAAGCTGGACTGTGAGGGCTACTCCATCAAGCTGCGATGGGCCCGGACCGGCAAGGAGGGCGAGGAAGGTGAGGAGGAGATTTTCCGGCGCAGAAACGTCGATTTCGTGGAGTACCCGCCGGAAATGACGTTTGAAACGTACAGAGAAATGGACATTACTCTCCAGAAGTTGCATGCTCCAAAGTTTCAGGCTGACGAGACGGTGGTGCTGGGGCCGTTTGGCGTGTTTTCGGGTTACAAAAGGAGAAGATTGGAGGGCGGTAGGAGTGCACAGATCTTGAGTCCAACCAAGGGTCAGAATCAGGCCCAGGGCCAGGTTCAATCTCAGAACCAGACTCATGTCCAGACACAGACTCAATCCAAGGCCCACCAGTCTCCCCATCTGCATAACCAATCGCCAAATGTCACTTCGCCTCACGTCACATCTCCCCATGTCGCCAATAACTCTCCCCATGTCGCATCTCCCCATGTTGCGTCTCCACACGTCAACATTTCGCCCCAAAACATGCATCCGGACCTGGATCTCGACATTCTCATGAACAATCTCCCCGTTCACCCGCCGCAGATCATCCCGCTCACTTACTTTATAGACCCCAACCTGGAGATGCACAATGACCAGAATACCCACACCCAGCCCGACAGCTCTCCCCAGGGAGGCATCATCCACAGAAACATCGAGCAAATGGAAGAAAACGAGGTGAACACGATTTTCACAATCGTCCAAAACGACCTGGCAGGAACTGCATTCCCCAAACTGCCAGCTTCGGAACTCCAGTTTTCAGACACCCAACTCCAGTTCTCGTCACAATCAAGATACCTCTTGCATCACTACATCACGTCGGTATCGCAAACAATGACCGTGGTGGGCCACCCAAGGAACCCCTGGATGCAAATCTTTGTTCCCAGAGCCATTTCGGCCATTGGAGACTTGGTAGCCACAGGATACACCACCAACTCGAGAAACGCCCTTCTGCATGCTCTCCTGGCCATCTCAGCCTACAATCTGCAGTCCAAGTACCCCAAAAACTCGCTCAACCGAAAGCACTACTCGGAGCTCGGACTCAGATTGAAGAGTGAGGCATACAAACTCTTGTGGCCTTGTTTCACCGAGGATATCTCCGACCAAAAGTACAAGGACGTTTTGGTGTCGATTTTGTCCATGGTCCCCATCGATGTGGTCTCTGGAAGCATGTCTGACTGCCGAGTGCATCTCCTGGCATGTCAGAAATTCATAGAAATGCGTCTTTCTTCCAGAAGAGACATTTCTCCTAAAGCGGCCACCTTGCATCGAATCTTCTGTTTTCTCAGACTGCTCCAGGAGTCGACAGTGTTCACCGATCTCATGGAAATCGACGACGAAGAGCTCAACGAAGTCATCACCGACGATCAAGACATTGACACCATTCTGACTGGTGCTGACGGCTCCAAAATGTCCGACAAGAAACGTCTCAAGTTCTCAGACGCAGGAGGAGGTATTTTCCAGAAAGAAAAAGACCCGAAAAATGCCAACAAAGAAGAAAGAAAGAATTCGCATGAGGGCTACTTTGATACTCCCATCAAAAAGTCGCTCAAGGGCTCTCCTAATGCCCCTGCTCCAGGTACTCAACGGCTGAAGATCTCGGAGTACTGGCTTGGTCAGCCTGATTTGGCTCCTTGCTCTGATTCGTTCGATTTGAGCTCAATCTTGGCAATGTACGGCCTTCCCGACTCTCTACAGGCTCTCCTGTCTCGAACGACAGCTCTAGCCAAGCGATGCATTAGTTTCAGACAGAAGAAGGGATCCAACTACGAGTCTGAGCAGATCCGTGTTTTGGAACAGGATCTTCTCCAGTGGCGCTTTGAGAAGAGCAAAATCGAGATTCCCAGCTTCAACGACAACAGAAAAGCAGTTCTGCATTACCACTGCATTTCGTTCCATGGAGCTCTGGTTATCTACTTTTACCGGCTCGTTCTCGGGTGGCCTGCTTCTTCTCTTCAGGATAGAGTCAAGTACCTGATGCATATCCTCTTGGAGATGCAAAACTTCAAGTCCAAGGTGTCTGTCATTTCCACACCTCTTCTGTGGGCCGGTTTTGTGGGAGCTTGTGAAGCCCTGACTGAAGATACACGACAGGGATACACAAAGTACATCCAGGACCTGGCTGAATGCGGTATGGGCACGTACTATGTGCCTCGAAATGTCATCACCGAAGCATGGAGATTGCAGGATAAAGGAGAAGAGAGCAACTGGTGGGATATTGTCCGAGATTGGGAGGCGCATTTGCTGTTGTCCTAGAAGAAGAGATATAATATTGCTAGAGCTTGCTCAGCGTGTACGATATAATGAATAATGATAACGATATAACGATATGGGTGGATATTGTAGGGATGGTAATCCCGTAGACCAAAGACGTGACACATTACATGCTGTTCTATTATGAACGCCGGACCTGGAAGTCACTTGTATTATCCAATATATAAACACTGCACACCAGGAAGCGACACAACAACATCACGAGATTGATATAGTATACAGTAGTTTGTGTTGAGTAGCATACCGTAGTTGATCTGTATGTACTCAATCAAACGATCTCGAAGTCGAGTGACTTTATGAGTAATTACGATTTACGGGCAGTACTGTTTTGGTCACTTCACAAAAGTAGAGATGAAGTGACTCCGATTGTGTATAAAAATGACTCAAATATATAATGTTATAATAGTCCATCATCTCACTGATGTTAAATAAAATAATAGTCCACACACCGGTGACCATTATTAACCTCCCAGATTACTCGGCAAAATCACTAGAAGCTGACTCGTACGAGGAAGGAGGAGGAGAAGTTCGGGGAACAGGGATTGTCTTGTTATCCAGAGAGTAGTAAGGCCCATTTGGTCCCTGTCGCTTGACTGTCACCGCATCCTTGATGGTGTCGTCGAACTTGATGACTTCCGCGTCGGTCACCTTTGGCAGTTCGAAGCACGTGAGTTTCAGATCAGCGGGAGTTCTTACTCGAGACATGGCCACGTACGCCTGGCCTCCGGCAAACATGCACTTCATGTCTACCACAGTTCGAATCAGAGTCTGGCCCTGAGCTTTATGAATGGTCAGAGCCCAAGCCAGATTCAGAGGGACCTGGACTCGAGAACAAATTTGGGGGTACTTGGGCCCCCCTAGGCTATTTCTCTCTTCTCGAGTCAACAGTCGAGAGTAGTCCAGACTTTCAAAATCAGCCGTAGACACCAGGAAGAACTGCTTGTCAGTATCAGCGTCACTCAGGTACTCGTCAGCCAGTCGGAAGACAATATTTAACGCAGTGTTCTCTCTGCCGGGTTTACCCTCCTCCTGCAGCTTCTTGTTCTTGTTCTTTTGAGCCATAGCCTCCTGTCTGCACACCTGGTCAATGTGCATGAGAGCATATCGATAGTATGCCCATTGGTACTGTTCTAGCTTCACGCCCATCTTCTCTTCCAGAGGTTTGGGCGGCGTAGCCATGGCAGACAGAGTTCGCAGATTTCGAGGTCCAATGTAGTTGTAGATGATGTACAGGTACTCCAGATCGTTGAAGTAGAGACTATAGAGTTCCTGGGGCATCATAAAGGCAACCACACCCATATGACCGTTGACTAGGCCCGCCTCATAGTCGTTCTTGAGAAACATGACCTGGGCTCCTGGTTTGAGGCACAGACGGTCTTCGACGTTGATCTCTTTCATGGCTCGTTCAATGAACTCTGCAGGGTACTCCTTGGTGTTTCTGGCATCTTTAGAGTAAAAGAAGACCTCAGGACCTTCCAGCGCCTGCAGTTCTCGCTGGTTGGTGGCTTCCACGCCGTTTAGAGTACTCTGGAGGTGAATGGCTTCCTGACCAGCAGGATGAGTGCCAATGAACTTCGAAAAGTAGTTTCTGAGAGCCACAGCTTCATCGGTTCGACCAGTGTACTTTCTGAACAGCTCCAGCATGTTGGAGAAGACGGAACCCTCAGCCTGTCGCTTGGCAACCGTCAGTCTGAATCTCTTGTTTCCAAACAGCTCTTCGAAGGCCGCGGACTTGAACAGAAAGTCAGAAGGAGGCTGGGTGCCGTTGCCATGGGTCTTGGCGTAAGCGTTCTTCTCCTCAAACGAGGGAACTGGAGGCAACTGGAAGAAATCGCCTACACAAACCACCTGCATTCCTCCAAACGGCACGAACCTGAGATCCCTATCTCGAGCAGCGTCTTCTGCCGAGTAATTCTTGATCTTGTTCCAGAACGCGAAAGATCTCATCCTTTTGCCAGTTCCTCCAGGTTTGTTGGCTTGATCAATAGCTGCATCTCGGATGGCGCTAAAGTTGGATCTGATTCCTCGTGCAATCTGATCGAGTTTGTTGAAGAACGAAGCAGACACCATACTGGTTTCATCGATGATGAGCAGGTCGGTGAACTTCCAGTTTGCAGCTTGCCGGGGGTTCTTTTGCAGCTTGTAAATACACAGGCCTACGTCTTCCTTCATGAGAGCAAGACCAGTCCATCTGTGAATGGTGGTACCCTCCACATTGACAGCAGCCAGACCTGTGGGAGCTGTGACTTTGCAGATCTTGTCTCGTTCTTTGTAGTAACGGGCGATTTCCTTGATCAGCACCGATTTACCGGTTCCTGCTCCTCCAGTGAAAAACAGACTTTGTCCACTTGTCACCAGATCGAAGATGATCTGCTGTTCCTCTGTGAGCTGGAAGTTCTGAGGCTCAATAAGAGAAAGAGTGGTAGTGTTGGCAACCACGTCTTCCTGTTCGTCGTCTGAAGCAGTAGACTCTGTATTCTTGGGCTGTGAAGACCGAGGAGCTCCAGTGTACAGATTCGTGGCAGGATGTTCTTCAGGAGTGACAACACCCAACTCCCCAGGCTCGTTAGCACCAGCTCTCTCGTCGAGCACAGCCTTATATTGAGCCACCAACAGCTCCTTGGCATCTCTTCGCACCAGTCTCTTCATTTCACCCAGTCTCAGAGTCGCTATTTCAGTGGGACTTAGCCCTGTATGATGCTGAACAGCACCCTGGATTTCCTTCTTGTAGACCGCAGAGACCATCGCGAGCTCTTCAGGAAGCCATTCCTTCCACCAGTCGTCCCTGACAAACATGTTTTGGTCCTGGATTTGCACATTAGAAGCACGACCTGACGGTCTCTTGTCTGACTGTCGTTTAGACACTCCGTTGGATGTTTTCTTGCGCTCAAAAGAATCTCGTTTCTTGGCCATGAATCGCTCAACAGGTCCTAGTTTGTTCTGAAGCTGGGCATTCTGTTGAGCCGCTTGTTCAGACAAGCGTTGAGTATTGGGATGCTCAACATTGTGAAGTGGCTGTACATCACGTGAAGAACTGGCTTGATGAAGTTCTTGTTGTCGAAGATGCTGAACATCATGGATCTCTTCGATAGAAGCCATCTGTCCCACCTCAGGCTCATCGACATCCATTCTATCCTCTTCAGTTCCAGTTCTGACAGCGGGAGTCGGGGCGGGACCCGGGGCGGGAGTCGGATCGGGACTCTCACTGGAGCCTGGATTTTGTGCAAGCCTTTCAGCTCGTTCTTTTCTCTTGAGCAGGCTCATCAACGAGTTGATCTGGTCAGATCCCTCATCCAGTCTCTGTCTCTGGTACCGCTCGGGCTCCCAGGATCGAGCCCCGGATCGCGCAGTGTGTTTACGCGCAGCCTGGGCTCTCAGTTCTTCAGCAAGATCCATCTGAAAGGCTGGGGTGTAGTGGTGTCGAGGAGATATCGTCGTCAAGTCCCAAATATTTTGAATTACCCTTTGCGACAAATTTATGCACCTACGTGACGCGTCAAAACGCTGCGTAAAAGTGGTGAAAAGATGCGTAGCGGTACCATCCCTGGAGGAGATGATAGAGAGGTCGCCCAGGTATATATATGATTCCAGTTTTGTACATTTTGCGATAATATCCGTCCTGATTTAGCCATCAAAGTTTTTTAGACTGTACTTGGCGGAAGATAGCGCGGCTACCAATTGTAAGGTATTACTACGTAGTACTTGTACTGTACTTACTGAGTTAGTTGAAATAAACTAAGGCTTGTTGACTATATACACTAAAGTTAGTTGTGAAATAAATGATACCCTCCAACCCATGGGCACCCTCCTACTATTTAACAATTTCTCAGACCAATCACATGAATCATAAGAAATCCCTTACATCCCCCATAGACCTTATCATTCCCAAATACTCCTACCGTTTCTAGGTCCCTTCCCTATGTCAGAACTAACGCTGAATAAGCTATCACCTGTAATACTTAAGGTGATTGCGAAACAGAAAAGCTCCTAAAACCAGCAATTAGAGGGCTATATGTGAGAATTTTATTATTTGACAATTTCCCATACATATCAGCTTACTGTCAAAGTTTCAGCTCTTTCCCCTCTCTTTTAAACCATTTCAAGAGACGTCAAAATCGTCCTCAGCCGTGCGGCTCGAAATATGCGATTACGTAATCACACAGAATCACGGCCCACCTTAAATTGAGAGGTCTGCAAGAACATTTATATCACACTCTACATCAGCGCTACTGAAAAATGGATGTGTCCACCAAAACCCCCTCCTTTTTGGCATCCTATTGATACCCATATTGGCAGACTTTGTATTTTGGTTTCATAATGGTGCATGTTGACAAACATACGATTACGTAATCACAAAATATTGTGGCCCACCTTAAATCAAGGGCTCCACAAAAGCACTGAAATCCCGCCGTACACCAGCGCCAGTGAAATGCCAGCTATACAGCCTTAATCACAGATTTTTTCTCATCATTTTGGCACCCATATTGACTTGCTTCCTGAAATGAACTTTCGTCCTAGATACATTATGCTTATGTAATCACACTTTAAACTGAGGTCCACCTTAATTTCTAGGCTCCACGGAGAACCCGATTTCTCATTATGAACCAGCGCTAGTGGAAAATGGACAGCACTGCCTTAATATTCTATTTTTGGCCATCATTTTGATATCCATATTGCTTCCTGACTCGTACCTTTATCATGAATAAGCCTTGATTACATAATCATGCTTAATTGTGGCCCACCTTAAAATACGACGTCCACAAAAGCCCCGATATTGCACTCGACATCAAAGCTAGCGGAATGTCAACTGTACAGTAGTAATTCCTGAATTTTTGCCGTCATTTTGGTACCCATATTGACGTACTTTTGGAGTAATCTATTAACCTCTTCTTATAAATGCATGTTGTCTATACCATCTAATCCGAAAACCCAGTCCACTCTTCCTCATCGTCGAACTCCTCATCCTCTTCTTCACTCTTCTCATCAGAAGACGTCTCCTTCTCCTCCTCCTTTTCTTCCTCCTTCTTATCGACTTCAGTCACTTTAGGAACTCTGTTGCCAATCTCTCCGATATCCTGCTTCTCAAAGCAAGCAGCAAAGAAACCAATACCTCCGTCAACCTTTGGAAGAGCTCGAACAACTCCCTCAGCCATTGCAGCTCTCTGGTTTTCAGGGAAGTCAGAAAATCCGTTAGGGTCTCCTCTTCGTTCCCACAAGGGCAGAACTCGCACTTTAGGAGCCAGTTGCCAGCCCTCAGCAGCCACCTGAGAGTCAAGAAGCAGTTTCTGAACCACCTCCTCATTCTCAATGTTGTGGATGGAGCATGTAGAGTAGACCACCTTTTTAGCCGATCCGAACAACAGGGCGTGTTTCACAATTCGGTACTGGAACTCGGACAGCTTGTGTAATCTGAACTGGTCCTTCTGGTCGTCTCTGTTAGTCTCTTCGGCAGCAGCATCTTCGTGTTTTCGGCCAAAGATACCTGATCCTGAACACGAGGGATCCACCAGAATACCTTCGACTTCGGGGTAATCGTCGGGGTTAGTATCTGTAAAGTCTCCGACGTTGACCTTGATGCAGTTGTGGCAGCCAGCAGTCTTGACCATCTTAGTGAGCAGCTTGGCTCGGATTGTATCTTTTTCGAAAGCGTCAATAGATCCAGGGGTTCCAGCTACAAAAGAAGCCAAGTGGGTGGTCTTGTTGCCAGGAGCTGAGCAGCAATCGATGAGTTTTTGACCTGGTTGAGGGTTCAGAATTGTAGCAGGGAAGCACGAGGCTCGATCCTGAATGATGATCTTGCCCTGTTTGTACAGTTCACAGTTGGCCAATTTCTCTCTAGGATGAATACCGTAAAGGTGAGGCACGTGAATGTCCTTGTAGATTTGACCTGGCAGGATTGTGCCTCCTACAATCTTGTCAATGGGTTTGAGTCTTGCAATGAGGGGAGTCTTGTGGAACTCCTCTTCATTACTGAGCAATGTGTTGATTCGAATCCACCGAATGGGGGTTGAGTCTTCTTCCACGAGTTCGTCGAGATCAGACACCTTATGCTTGAGCTTGAATTTCGTCAATTCGGACTTGAGACGGGTTTGGTGGGCCAGAAACATGTCCTTTAGGGGACCCTTGGAAATAGTCAAACGCTTCGATCTAGAACATAGAAGATCGTGGGCCATCAGAATCGCCATGTTCATGGTGATTTTGGTCTTGCCGGGTTTGTCAGAAATCGGAATTTCGGCTGCCTTGATGATATCGACCAGAAACGGTCTGTATTTGAGAGCTGAGAAGACCACTGCAAATACATGTTTGGGGTCTGCTCTGAGTCGTGTTTTGCCGAGAAGTTTGGACTGGGCGAAAATCCGGTTTTGCAGCGAGCCCTTCTTGGAGGGTTCCAGAAACTGGGCGGCTTCCTGGTAGAAGTTCATGTTAATGATGGGTTGTTCAGATGGTCTCTCCGCCTTGGATTTTTTTTATCTGCATCTGCATGATCTGAGTTTAATCGCCGCATGGGGGAGTAAGTAGGTTTAGTTGGGAATGGTAACTACGTAGTAGAGACATAGTAAGGCGTTTAAAATGGGCTGTAGAGATGACAGAGGTCTAGGAAGTGGTCCAAATGACTCGGAAGAGACAGAGGACGTGGCCCATATCTGATTTATCCTCATCAATTGTTTGGTTCATCCTTCCGAAGAGCTCTGTTATGTTCAGATTCTCCCACTCAAGCAACGTTAATGGGTGACTTTATTGCTCAATACGAGACGTTGAAGACAGGCGACTCAGCCTATCAAAGACTGTTAAAGACTGTCAAAATATGACTGAATGACACCGGAGGAACACGGTATGCACACACAGCCCGTCGAGGTGACACAAACAGCTCATCTGTTCATTCTTTCTATTTATTTACACGTCACCAAGCCACGTCTCTCATAATCACTCACTAGCTACAGGGGAAGCAGTAAACACAGCTCAGTATTATTAGCTATTTTTTTTAATTCTTAAGATGCAAAGAGATGAGATGGGAGAATATATAAATAGGAGGGAGTGAATATGGGTGTATCGTATCGTAGTGAAAATTGGGACCATAACCAGGCAACTTATTAGTACTTCGTATCGTAGTGAAAGTTGGGACCATAACCAGCAAACTTATTAGTACTTCGTATCGTAGTGAAAGTTGGGACCATAACCAGAAAACTTATTAGTACTTCGTATCGTAGTGAAAATTTCTGGGCGCAACCACCGCTCAACCAAATGATGTATTGGTTCAAGTAATGTCAAAAACTGAGCATGTTACCTATGAATAGCAATAAAAATATTGAAAAAATGGGAGAAAAAAACAGGAAGCAACGGATGTTAGCCCGGTCACCTGGAAATGTAATTTAGGTCGGATTCACACTTGCAGTCAATGACTTTGAGGGTATTTTGGCTGCGAGAGACCCGAGCAAGTGGAATTGAGAAGAGCTATCATGCCGTGACCTTAATCATCCCCCCCCTCTAGCTCATGTCATTAGATACAAGCATAACATTGATCAGTTCTTCTTGAATTTCAATCTATTCATTCGTCCAAGTTGGCTCATAAGGGTCTATAAATACTTTTCCCGCAGAAAAAATGGTCATGACATTCATGTTATAAAAGGCGCGTCCATTGTGCTGTGAACATGTTTGAACTGAATATTAGGTCTTTGCATGCAACGTGCATATCTCCTAGAACGCGTAATTTGACTTGACTTCTTCCTCAACGCAACAACGTAACCGTCAGCCGTCTCGGCTTCAGGTGAGTATTATCTGCGAAACAGCATATTCTACAACACGTACATTTGAACCACAAGCTAACACATCAGCCCCGCCCAGCACTGTTGAACAACTAGCAACGCACCGACGATCTCGAAATGGTCTACAAACGACCTGAGCCTTCCCTTCATGAGGAAGCAATCCAGCTGGCGAGACCCCATCCTGCAAGCATTCCAGGAATCACAATCGGAGTTGATTTCTTACACGCGTGGATTTCACTCAATGTGCTTTACAAACCACGAGATGAGGGCTTCACCAAATGGCGCGTACGGTCTGCCACGGAGAACTGCGAGAGAAGAGTGATGCGATGCATCAGGAAAGGTTGTCCGTACAAATTCTCCCTGATTGTCAGCAAAATCTCAAACATCGTTATGTCCATCACGGAAAGTGAGCAAAAGTCCGCGAAACACGTTCACCTCGAGTCTGATGAAGACCCGGACGCCGAGGAGGCGCTGATCGATAACCTCTCCCACGTCGAGGCAATGCTCCCCTGCAACATCGATATCTCACAGAATGAGGCAGACTCAGAGAATGAGTTGTGGACTGTACTCAACAAAGAGTATGGTGCCATCGAGGGCTTCCTGTTTTCGAGGCCCTTCAATACTGGTGGGCAGGTCATCCACTACAGATGTGCGGTAAATGACCATCCTGATTTTGGTGATTCATCCAATCGCTGCCCATACGTTCTTACGGCTACAAAGACAGACAGAGGCACGATCAAACTGGACGCGGTTCAAAAACACAACAAAAAACACAACCACATCACTCATGATCTCTCCAAGGGCATACAACTCTCAAATTACTCCGGCACAGAGAAGGAGAGCCTCCAATATCACGAAGACGAATTGACAGCGGTGACACGAGGAGCACCTGAGTTGCCGAAGATGGCATCATTCGAGACGCAAGAAGACCTTGAGAAGTATCTCAAGGACTTCGGAAGGAGCTACAAGTACAAGGGGAAGAAGTCTTATTTTGGCTGGGTTATCACCTCTAATAAGAAACATCGTTCAAAGTTTGCAGTTGGGAAGCACAGTCGATACATGACATATTCATGCCACAGATTCAAGAAGAAGACAAAATTACGTCCGAGCATTGGCATGGAATGCCCCGTCAGGGTTAAAGTCCGCGAGGATACAGATGGCATCTGGCGCGTGGAGCATTTTGGCGATGCTCAAGGTCAACGTCATTCCCATGAGGGTGCGCAGCATCCATGGGACGTCGGTATCCTCCGGAAACTTCCCCCGAATATCAAAGCCGCGATGAGGAGGATGTCTGATATTGGTGATACGCCCCATAGAATCAATGAATGGCTCAAACAGGGGGGCTACCAGGGTTTCACGAGCAACGAGGTGTCCAAGATCGTCTACGAAACTCGCAGACGGGAGTTCAAAACTGCATCTCGTATGTATAGGCTACTTCATGGTTTCTTGATGGAAGGAAATTGGGAGGTACAGGTGAAGACCAAGAGACGGCAAGATGGGAAGCTGGAGCTCACGTCTTTCTATTTTGCTCACAAAAAGAGCCTGAAGTGGGCGAAGCTTTATCCTAGTGTGATGATGGTCGACTGTACCTACAAAACCAACTATTCTGGTCTTCAGCTCTTTCAGATCATTGGGCGGGAGCCCTGCGGGGGGTCATTTTGCATTGGCTTCGCTTTCATCTCTGGTCAATCAGAGCAGAACTTTTCAGACGTTTTTCGTTGGCTGAAAACAGTCTACACACGGAACGGCATCAGCTTCCCCAACGTCATAGTCACCGACTGTGATAAGGCGTGTATGGCAGCTATCAAGGATAACTTCTACACATATGTGGGAAACAACAACTATGAAGTCCACTCAACAAGGATCATTCTGTGCAGATGGCATGTGGAGAAATGTGTATACGCCAGAGCGAATCGGCTTCTCTTCACGACCGAGCAATACGCTGATGTCAAGAACGATTGGTACAAGCTAATCACCTCCAACAGCCTGGAGGTGTACGAAGCCCGTAAGGAGGAGCTGTCGGAAAGGTACAGACAGTACGGTGGTATCCACCTCGAGCTTTGGACCTACATCTGTGAGACGTGGTTAGATAACTTCTCTGAGTACATCATCGATGCATTCATCAACACTGGCACACACAAAAACTACTTGAACACAACCACGTCACCAGTAGAAGGCATTCATGCGTACGTGAAGAAATATATCGTTGGGCGACACAAGTGCATTCCCAGTGCAGTTTTGGGCGTGGTCAGAGCATTACAGTCGCAGTTCGTGCGCCTCTCCAGGATGCAATGTTCCGAGACCGCGAGCAATTGTCTTTGGATCGACGCCTGTAAAGATACCCTCTTCAAGCACCTGGGAAATGGCGAAGTCAGTCGGACCGCCTTGGCGCACCTTCTCCTCAGCATACGGAGGGGAGATTGTGTCTCTGTGGCATGCGAGATACCCAGATGGAGACAGAGGCTGTTCGGTGATGGCATTGTCCCTACCCCTGGAGATGCCTATAACGTCTATGAGGAGTCAACTCCTCAACAGGACCAAGGCGCAGACGCTTCCGTGGCCACCGTGGGTGAAATTTCATCTGACTCCGAATCAGGTCCCGAGGGGAGAGAAGGAGAAGACCACTCTGACTCCGACTCCGATTCAGACGTCGACACCGACTCCAACTTGGTCGCAAGTGACAATTTGGCTTTCCCTGTCGGTGACGGGGTCATTGTTACAGCTGATTCGTCCCCTACTTTATCAGATCTGGACAGAGAATCTAGCCCCGAGCATAGGATGACATGCTCGAGCCATGCTCGTCTTGGACTTCCCTGCTTCAAGACGTTGAAGGAGATGCTCGCGGATGGTCGGTATCCAACCAAGGATGACATCGACAAACACTGGTGGATGGTTCCCAACGAAGAGTGGGAGGACTTTGGCTCCGATATCAGAGTGTACATGGAGGTTCTGGACCCTGATGATGAACTAATACCACCGCCTGATAGCACTGACGATGGATCACTTCCAGACGCCCTGGATGGCTGGGGAATTGTTTATGATCCCCCAAGAAAACCTCGCACCGCATCGGAACGTAAGCGGCGGAGCAGAAAACGGCTACCAAGCGGATTCGAGAATGCGGAGAGGGCCAATCCGAACGCCAAACGCCCTAAAACTTGCAGCATTTGTCGAAAACCAGGTCACAATAAAACATCATGCGACGAGAGAGACGTCCCGGCCGAAGCACCGGAGAGAGGCCCCAGAACGTGTGCCATCTGCCGTGTGCGTGGCCACAATAGAGCAACTTGCCCTTCAAGACCACAGCCAGTTGATGCACCTGATTCACAGCCAGCCCGAAGAAATTGCAGGGTCTGCCGTCAACCTGGACACAACAGGACGACGTGCCCAAGAGTTGCACGACAGCCACAGAACCAAGTTCAGCCGCAGGTCTCGCTACTGCCTCGAGCTGGAGTCGACTTCAGGACGTGTAGCATATGCAACCAACCCGGTCACAACAAGAGAAGGTGCCCTCAGCGGGATCCCAACGATAACGCAGACAACGCTTATATTGATCCCCAGGTCATTGATATCGATCAAGAAGACGAGTCTCTCGAACGGTACGGAAGCCCTCGATCCCCTCCCTTATCTCCGACTTCATCCTGGGATATTGGATCCCCCTACTAGTACAGTAGGGATTTTGTGTTTATGTAACTTTTATACTGATTACTTTGTTTGATGGCTTTGTAAGTGAAATTTTCAACAGTGTGCTGGCTTATAGGACAAGTGCATACACTGGTATAATTACTGTATATACACAATACTCGAACCGGTACAGTACGAGTACCGGTACTTGTGGAGCTCCGATAAAATCTATCCATTCTACGTGATTGGTGGAGACTACAAGTACTTGGTTGTACTTGTAGATTACTTGTATTACGATTGATTGATCCGAGTTGTGATTACTTGTACGGTACGGTACAAGTACCAATGCTTGAAAAACCAAGATAACTACGATAAAAGTGTTACAAAAATTCCATGCGGCGGTTCTCTTCATCTGTACTTGTTCATAAGACAGCTTATGCTCTTTTTTCCTGGCTATTGTGTCAATTATTGAATTCGAGTGACATTGGAATATCAATCAATAATGTCACCCTATACCCCTTGAATTTAGGTCGTGCAAACGGCTCGAGTTTGTTGATGCGCCAAACGCAAGAAAAATCTTCAAAATGATGCCAGCGTATCCTTTAAGCACTCAAAATGGCTTAGCAAATGCTTACAAATCTCATAGAACAATCTTTATTCGCCCTTCATTCAAATTCCGTTGAATAAGAGGGTATTCCTTAACGTTACCATTGAGGGTTCTGTGATTTCATATTTAACATAAAAAAAAAGGAACTGTGTGTATTTAATTCTTCATAGTGGTACCCACATGTGTCAATTACACGTTGGTATCTTTTACCAGATGAATTGTGCCTTTTCCCATTTTTCCCGAATTTTTTTTCGAGTCGGGGTTATCTCGTGGGTGTTCGAGATAGATCTAACAAAAGTTAACTAATCTCAAATCGGTTGCTGGTTGTGCCCCAGAATTTTCACTACGATACGAAGTACTAAT
Organism: Yarrowia sp. JCM 30696; assembly: GCA_001600535.1. Taxonomy (NCBI): domain Eukaryota; kingdom Fungi; phylum Ascomycota; class Dipodascomycetes; order Dipodascales; genus Yarrowia; species Yarrowia sp. JCM 30696. The sequence goes on from BCKG01000010.1 coordinate 77,163, forward strand.
AAGTTTTCTGGTTATAGTCCCAACTTTCACTACGATACGAAGTACTAATAAGTTTGCTGGTTATTGTCCCAAATTTTCACTACGATACGAAGTACTAATAAGTTTGCTGGTTATGGTCCCAACTTTCACTACGATACGAAGTACTAATAAGTTTGCTGGTTATGGTCCCAACTTTCACTACGATACGAAGTACTAATAAGTTGCCTGGTTATGGTCCCAAATTTTCACTACGATACGATTGTCCCGTGAATATGAGTGGTGCTTATATCATCCAATTAAAGCCCCAAGAAAAAGTCCACCAATAAATGCTCATAGTCCCGGGTCACGTGACTGCCACAAATACACCACACCACCACCACTACACTGCCCCATTGCCCATTGCCACCGCCACTTTTTCCAGTGGCAAACCCCTTTCGTCTTATCGCCTCCCAAGGTGTCTTGTCTTAGGTCCCAACTTCTGGTCCCAACTGTATCATAAACCCAAACCCAGGATAGAGTGCGTTAACAGCACATCACAATAAGGAGTGTTTAATCTGTCGAGTGACCCAAGTCTTCATCTACACACCACACATTTCAATGGATAAAGAACTCATCAGCACGGTCAACAAGCTGCAGGACGCGCTGGCCACCGCCGGACCCGCCAGCAACCCCATCGATCTGCCCCAGATCACCGTGGTGGGCTCGCAATCGTCAGGCAAATCGTCGGTGCTCGAGAACATTGTCGGCCGAGATTTCCTGCCTCGAGGCACGGGTATCGTCACCCGACGGCCCCTGGTGCTGCAGCTCATCAACCGACGGCCCACCGACGAGACCGGCGCCCAAAAGGACACTTCGGGGGAACGAACCAACGAGACCAACGAGGACGAGTGGGGAGAGTTTCTGCACTTGCCCGGCAAGAAGTTCCACGACTTCAACGAGATTCGAAACGAAATCGTGCGCGAGACGGACGCCAAAACCGGCAAGAACCTCGGCATCTCCTCCGTGCCCATCAACCTGCGAATCTACTCGCCCCATGTCCTGACCCTCACCCTGGTCGATCTGCCCGGCCTCACCAAGGTGCCTGTGGGAGACCAGCCCAAGGACATTGAGCGGCAGATCCGGGAGATGGTGCTCAAGTTTGTGTCGTCGCCCAACGCCATCATTCTGTCGGTCACCGCGGCTAACACGGATCTGGCTAACTCCGACGGTCTCAAACTCGCCCGAGAAGTCGACCCCGAGGGAGCTAGAACAGTCGGAGTGCTGACTAAGATTGATCTCATGGACCAGGGAACCGACGTGATTGACATTCTCGCTGGAAGAGTCATTCCTCTGAGATACGGCTATGTTCCCGTCATCAACCGAGGCCAGAAGGACATCACATCCAACAAGAGTATCAAGGCCGCTCTGGAGTACGAGAAGGACTTTTTCGAGAACCACCCGTCGTACAAGGCCAAGGCGCAGTACTGCGGTACCCCTTATCTCGCCAAAAAGCTCAACAATATCCTCATGTTGCACATCAAGGCCACTCTGCCCGACATCAAGGCGCGAATCGACAAGACTCTGCACAAGTACCGAACCGAGCTCGACCAGCTGGGCCCCTCTACTCTGGGATCGTCTTCTTCCATTGTGCTGAACATGATCACCGAGTTTTGTAACGAGTACCGGGCCGTTCTCGACGGTAAGGGCCAGGAGGTGACTTCTCTGGAACTGTCTGGAGGAGCTCGAATCTCGTTTGTGTTCCACGAAATCTACTCCAACGGTGTCAAGGCTCTGGATCCCTTTGACCAGATCAAGGACGTGGATATCCGAACCATCCTGTACAACTCTGCGGGATCTTCTCCCTCGCTGTTTGTGGGAACCGGAGCTTTCGAGGTGCTTGTGAGAAAACAGATCAGACGGTTCGAGGACCCCTCTCTCCGGTGTGTGACTCTCGTCTACGACGAGCTGGTGCGAATCATCACCCAGATTCTCACCAAACCCTCATACCACCGGTACCCTGCTCTCAAGGAGAAGATCAACGCGGTCGTCATCGCCTTCCTGCGGCAGTCTCTGGTGCCCACCAACAAGATGGTCACCGATACCATCAATGCCGAGGAGTCGTACATCAACACCGGCCACCCCGATCTGCTCAAGGGCTCGCAGGCCATGGCTATTGTGTCTGAGAAGATGGGCGGTACTACCGGTGTGCCCAAGGCCGTGGATCCCGCCAACCCTGCTGGCAGCGAAGAGTCGACCGGCTTCTTTTCGCAATTTTTCGCCTCCAAAAACAAAAAGCGGCTCGCAGCCATGGAGCCCCCGCCAGCTGTTCTCAAGGCCTCCGGCACCATGACCGAGCGAGAGACTCTGGAGACCGAGGTGATCAAGCTGCTGATCCAGTCGTACTTCAACATTGTGCGACGAACGGTGGCCGACATCATCCCCAAGGCCGTCATGCTCAAGCTGATTATGCATTCCAAGCAGGAGATCCAGAAGGAGCTGCTTGAGAACCTGTACAAGTCGGACAATCTTGATGATATGGTCAAGGAGAACGACTTTACCGTGCAGCGACGAAAGGAGTGCCAGAAGATGGTCGAGGCGCTGTCCAAGGCCGCCGAGATTGTCCAGAGCGTATAGACCAGTAATTAGATGATTAATGAATAATGAGTTAGACAGAGGAGGTGGTAGAGGTGAGAAGGAGGTAGTAGAGGTGAGAAGGAGATGCGTGTAATATATCACGTGACTCTACTATATGGTACAAAACAGAACTGCTGTACAAGTTCTGGTACATGGATGTTTTAAATACTGAGCTCAAACGCTTAAGTTTGGCTTATCAGGATGGTGCAATGATATCGAGCAATCTTAATCAAGTGAAGGGTTCCTTTAAAGGGCAAAAATAAAGACTTCCAAGTACGATACGTCTACCGAATGCTTACATAAGCAAACCGATGACTGTCGCAGACCACCGCTGAATGTCTTTGTGTCACGGCTGATTCACCGGTGCATTATCTCTGTCAGATCGTCTCCACCTTTCTGTGGCTAATCTGCTCCTGTCAGACATGCAGGATACAAAGTGTGACTGAAGGGGCCGAGAAAGTGTATTCTGAGAATACAAGGTGTTTGGTTGCTGTAAAAGAGGTGAAAATTTTGCTGCCTTGAACTGCTGCCGATGTATTAGTCAGCAGCAAGTGGTCGGCATTTATTTCTTCTTCACGTTCATAACTGCAAGTAGTCTTGTTCCACTTTCCCCCCTCTTTAACCTGCATTGTGAGCACCTGACATGATACATCTACCTAACTAAAAGTCGAGTGGCACGAGACGTAAAGTGGGTCAAAATGAGCGGCTGGGAGACCAGATGTGTCAGAAAAACGAGCACATGTGGCATAAAGACGACAAATACGGTCCCGCTACCTCTTTTTTGTTGCCCCTGTATAGCCCGCTTTTCTCCTAGACCTGCCTATATTGCAGTCTAAGTATCGCCCCACGCCTGCACTATACTTTGAAAGTCTACGCTTTAATAGTGCCAGTGTTGGGACAAGCGGTGAGAAAAAAACTGATCACATTTGATACTTGCTCAAGTGGCCTAGGGACAAGACCGTCCCAGAGTTGTATCCACACACACACACACACACAGGCACACGCCACAAACAAGCCAGCTACATCACTCCTGCACCAGCTGCATAACTCAGCATTATTAGCACTATCTCACACTCCAGCCATCTCCAGTTGCAAACAAGTTCACCCCACCACACAAGATGCTCTCTTTGACGGACAAAAAGTTCCGTGAGAGGGTGGAAGACAACGTGAGGGCGCGAAGCGCGCTTTTGCGCAACAGCAGCTCGTCTTGCTCGTACCAGAGTGTCGACCGAAGAGCGTACGGATGGAGAAGCACCAGCAACAAGACCAGACTGTTCTCACGGGACAGTTTTCGCCACATCAGCTACACAAGGCTGATTGGCGGCATGGCGCTGTTTGTGTCTCTCAGTTTCGCCATCAACTACCTTCTGTTGATGAGCTTTACCACCTCTCCTGTTCCCGGAGGGCTGACTGGCGGTTTCCGTATCAGCCCCATGGTTCCAGGCACTGCTCCGCCCGGAGGCGCTCCGATTCTGACCAACACGGCGCTAATCATTTCGCCAAACTCCGATTTTGTCGTTCCAGCCCGCATGGCCGCTTTTGGACGGGGTCTCATGATGGATGAAGTTTCAGGTTATGAGGTTACAGGGCCTGAGACTACAGGTTATGAGCAAACTGACGGTCTGAATGATTTTGCCGAGGCCCAAGATCTCGCTGACGAAATTGGCGACATGTTTCCTACGGGAATTTCCGACGGAACACCTATTCTTATACCCCCCAACAGACGCAAAGAACCCACTGTGAATGCTCCTCTCCGAGGCGAAATCGAAGTCGTTTCTGGAGACGCATGTGGAAACGGAAAACATCGCAATCTGACCGACAAAATCGCTCTAGTCATGCGAGGAGGATGCTCGTTCTACGACAAAGTGCTGACTATCCAGGGCTGGAACGCCAAGGCAGTTATAGTCGGCGATAACCAGTACAACCGAGGTCTGGTGACCATGTACTCGACTAACGATACAGACTTGTGCCGAGTGCCGGCCATGTTTGTCTCACGAGCCTCGTTTGAGCTGTTATCGACTGAAGATGAGGTCAGCATCATTCCTGGCCCTTCAGCCACTCCTGCCCTGGATACGATTCTGTTTTTGCTCATTTCTCCCATTTGTTCGCTGTCAATCATCTACCTGATGGTCTCTGTTCATCGGTATTTCACGCAGCTCACCAGAAGAGCTCCCAAGCGAGCTGTCAAACAGCTTCCCGTGAGAGTGTGGATGGGTCAAGGAGTTCCTTCTCCTTGTGTCAAGGGCAAACAAGGAGATCAGTGCAATTCAGGTGTTCTTGAGACAGTTGAGCCCAGTTCGACACAAGACGCTTCTCCTCCACCTCCTACACACTCTGACAAGGTGTGGGTGTCTTCGGACGAGTGTATCATTTGTCTGGAGGAGTTTACTGTCGGCGAGTCGCGGGTCATGCAGCTGCCCTGTGGCCACGATTTCCACGAAGAATGCATCCAGCGATGGCTCACGACCCAGCAGCGAACCTGTCCCATCTGCAAACATGATATCACCCAGCCCATGGAGGTGTCAGCCAGCGAGACGACTCCGTTGGTGTAGGAGGGAAGGAAGGAGGAAGGGATGTGATCTGACTAGTGACGTGATTCACTCGAGCCAGAACCCCCCTCACACACTGATTATGAAGACACGATATATTTATTTACCCGGTAGGGGTACAAGTAGCTAATATGATAGGATATGACTGGATGGAAGAGGGAATCTGGAGGTTTGTTTGTGATCTGAGATACACTATAACTGGTTATGTATAATACTAACGTGAGACAACTAATACTCCTATTTAGAGGTCACTTGTTCTGACGATGCTAGAATTCCAAAAGAGCTGTAAGTATGGGCTTAAGTATAGTACTTACTGTATATTGAAGGCAGACAACCAAACAAACAAACGAAGGACATTAGCCGTCTATAGAATGCTCTGGATGGTAGAATACAAGTCGACCCCAGAGTAAGCCGTCAAGGCATCATTTGGTATTCGAAAGGGTTTCAAATCTCTTCAGGTACACTGCCTTTATGTCCGATCTGACAGTCTGCAAGCTTATCGAGAGTTGAAGATGTGTCGATATAGGAGCTACCAGTAATAGTGAGAAGGTACTTGGGCCACAGTTGAATCTCAAAAACCAACTTCTACTGTACAAGTACGCTCATTCGGCTCGGTTCTGAAATTTCACGCTGCTCCATACCTCACAGTATCTACCTCCGTCACATCTTCCACCGGCCTTCCATTGTCTTTCTGACAGTGTCGATCGCACTTTAACTTACTTGTAACGGTCGGCTGGAGATACCCCGTTGGAGTTTCAGATCCACGGAGGACAGAGCGTCAAAAAAGCAACACCGTTGTCAGGGTGATGTCAGAGCCGAGGTGGAGCGTTTGTGTGTGTTCCTAATATCTATGGTCTCCGTTTGTCTCGTGTTCATGCTCTCCACACCTCTCCTCTCCTCTCCTCTTGGCATCTGCTCCGCCTGGAAATGTATAGATGCGTGTTATAAAGTGGGGGTTGACAAAGATGTTGCCTCATAGGTTCTCTCAGACATGCAGGGAACTACAGCAAGAAGCTGTGCTACAAGTACATACTGTACAGTTGTGTGCACTTGCGTGGTTTGATGGCATTTATTTTCTTTTCCATTTTCCACCATTTTCCATATTTATCTATTTATATATTTAAACTAACAATACCCCTCCCCGACTGACTTGGCATGTAGGCATGCAAGTAAGCGATGTGGATCTACTCGCACGGCTTTGGTGGACGAGAGCTCGTAAACGTGCCGGCTCTCCGGCATTCTCGTCTTACTCATTCCTTACTCGCCAGGCACGTGCCTTGACGGACCCTTTCAGGCAATGTACCTACGTTTGAACTGTATACTAAAAAGAGGGTAATCGAGGTAAGGTGTTTTTGCCACAGTTTGACAGAGCCCTGAGACACAGTGCTGGTGCCCCAGACACGCCAGCGACATATAAAAATCAAGAGCCCGAGCGCGCGCGAGCCGATTTCTCCACTCCCCGCCCCAATCCGACCTCTCCTTCCTGTTCAAATCCGTTTCTGCTTTCTGAAGGCTTAGCCTTAACTTGGTGCACCTAAACGTTCACTGCAGTGCTACACCTTTTCCCTCCACATCTCCACCCTCTTCTCCCACCAAACACCTACTGCCAACAACATGGACTTTTACTTCCAGCCCAATGGCCAGCCCTCCATGGGCAACGGTCAGATGGTCAGCGGACATTCAGGCCATACTCTGAACATGCCGCCTAACGGCGAGCAGCAGGGGCTTCATCAGAGCCCTCATGACAACACGATGCACCCCCATCACATGCTGGATGCCAACGGGAACCACATCATCCCCGCTGTGGTTTCTCCCCCCAACAACTTTGACGCCATCGACTGTTCTCCCGACGGACTCGACTGCCGCGTCAAGGACGAACAGTTTGGTTTCACCAACCCCGCCCATCTCCAGCAGCAGCCCTTCGACATGAACATGGGCCACATGGACACGTCTCCTCCTACTAACCAACTCAACAACGGCGGAGACATCCCCGAGGACCAGATGCAGGCCAACGAACTGGACGACGACCAGACCGTCAAGCGAAAGGCCCAGAACCGAGCGGCCCAGCGGGCGTTCAGAGAGAGACGAGAACAGAGACTCAAGGAGCTGGAGGACAAGGTCGCGGAGGTGGAGCAGGAACGAGAACGGCTGTTTTCCGAGAACGAGCGGCTCAAGCGAGAGAACACGGTCATCACGACCGAAAACAAGGTGCTCATGGAGACCGCCGTTTCCAAGGGACCCTCGTCCCCGGACCCCACACAGCCGCCCGTCGGAAAGGCCCACTTCCCCTACAAACAGCTGCAGGAAATGCGGGCCAAGACCCAGGAGACTCTTCTTGGAGGCCACGAGCCGCCTGGAGACAAGAATCTCAAAATCATCTACCAGAGCGAGGCCAGCAACGATACCATGCTGGGAGCCGCGGCGGTGTGGGACACGATAGCCAAACACGCCGAGGAGGAGGAGTTTGACATCGACCTGGTCGCCAGCCTCATCCAGGGCCACCAGCGGTGCGAGGGCTTTGGACCCGTCTTTCCCCTGAAGGTGGTGGAAGACGCCATCAAGGAGGCCATTAGACAGTACGTTTAAGGGCAGAGGATGTCACGTACCTTAAATGGGGTGATGGATATGAAACACCGAGTGTTCTCTGAGTCTCTGAGTGTCTCTGAGTGTCTCATGTCCGTACTCCGTCTAATCAAATGTACCGTGCAAGCCGAAGGATGTTGATGTGTCAGTTTATATATATAACGGCGCCTGGTGTCAGTGGTGGCCAGCTATTTGCATGTTTGCATCTGGTTGTCACTGGCATTAGGTGTCTAGTTTTGAATGCAAGTGTGAATAGTAATGGGTGTGCGAAGTGAGAGTGTATGATTGTGTGGTTGCTAGAAGGAGGTACTTGTAGAAACAAGGAAAACGCTCAGGTGGCTGAATCTTTGGAGTCATTACTTCTACTAGGGAAAATTTCCTGCGCTGTTGTATACGCCTAGTGGTAGCCATGAGTTGACGCAGTATAGTACCTTCAAAATCATCCCAAAATAGGAGTAGAAACCACAGAGAGATGCCACAGTACTCAATTACGTGATACAATTACACTGATAAGCCTTCTGGGCTTCCATCGCTTTTATAGCGACACCTGGGTCATATTGTAGTTTGATGGAAGCCCTGCGTTACACGTATCAGAGAACTTGGTCAAAAAATGAGTCATAGAACAGGAGAGATCCTCAGTGGCGTTAATGAGTGTTAATTTGGTCATATTATCCCTCCAACTGCTTTGCATCACCTTTCCTACGACTACACGAACAAATCGTTCGTTCCAAGTAATGTTAGTTGAGGTTCAACCACTAGATACTTATAGATACGAACAGATCACAGGACATCCTCCAGCTCTTCAAAAAGTGAGGGAAATGAAAAGCAGAAAAACCCAGAAAGTTATTCAGCACCGCCCGAAACCATATCATCAAGTCTCCAACTTCTATCACTCTTCTAGCGACAACACCGTTACACTGATTATTCCAACTAAAATACTCACTATATGCTTACCCATTAGTAGAGCACAACCAGACACCATAACTCTACCAAAACGAGAGCTGAAGGCGCAGAAAAAAAGCCAGTATACTAAACAAGTGTTTTCAAAGCTTTCCAACCTTTCCTTTCTTCACTAACAACCCTCCACCACCCACAGTCTCATCCACCACTCACTTTTCACCACTCCAAATAAAGTTTATACTTACACCTCCCACTCGAGATACATCACCAAGTGCACCAAAGTCATCACACATCTTCAACCCAGCACACACATCACAATGAGCGGACTTCCTCAAGCGCTGGCCAGTGGCTTCGCGTCACGTGTTCGCGAGGGCGGCACGACGCTGTACATCAACACAACGCCCATGTTGCGATCGGCACGTCACAACACCGCGGTCAACTACGCCGAGTTCGAGGAGGACTTTGACGCCAACGACTTTGAGGACGATGACGACGAGGAGGGGTCTCAGCGGGAGTCACGTGAGGGATCCGAGGAGGCCGACGGCGAGGACGAGAATGCGGCGAAAAAAGAGGAGGGCGACAAGTACGCCGGCTTGAAGGCTCCCCTGGTGTCCAACGAGCCGAAACGAGCTGCTCCTCCCGTCAGACCGGTCATGTACCCCCAGGAGGTGCTTGAGGAGCTGGCCAAGGTAAAGGAGCCCAATTTGATCCCGATCCGAGTCGCAGTCGAGAACATTGACGTGTTTCGAGTGCAGGACTTCTTTCTGTGGGACGCTGACGAAAAGATTCTCACTCCCGAGCAGTTTGCCACGTTGACGTGTGCGGACCTGGACGTCCCCATCGGCTACTCGGCCCAGATGTCTGCGCAGATCAAAAAACAGCTGGCCGAGTACGCTGCTGCTCCCGCTCTACCAAAGGACGTGGAGGTGCACGTGATCGTTGAGCTGGCAGTCACGGTGGACAAGATTGTCTACGAAGACAAGTTCGAGTGGGATCTGAGCGGCGAGTACGCGACGCCACAGGAGTTTGCGCGAACAGTCGTCCAGGATCTGGGTCTGGGCCAGGAGTTCTACCCTGCCATCACCTACCAGCTGTATGAGACTCTCAGCAAGCTGCAAAAGGCGTGGCTCGAACGTTCGATTCCCCTGGACGTCGATAACCGGGCTGCGTTTGGTCTCGAGGCCGGTCTTCGTGTGGACCAGGACAATCTGGGCGAGTCTTGGGTGCCCAGAGTGGAGGAAATGACTCCCGAGGAGATGGCCAAGCGAGAAATGGAGCGAGACCGGTCGTCGCGACGTCTCAAGCGAGAAAGCGCACGAATGGCCGAGGTGCCCTACGTCGATCTCGATAGCTTGTACTCAAGAAAGCGACGAAGACGGTTCGATGAAGATAGCAGGAGTGGATCTCCCATGTGGTAAGAAGCGGAGGCGGATAATGGTTGGTTATGTACTATAATATTAACAGGAAGAAGGAGGGTCTGGTAGTGGTTGTGTGCTCTGTTGGGACAATCGATAGGTACAAGTTACTGGTATGAGTGGTGATACTGGAGAGACACTATGCGAACGACACTGTTACTGGTATACAGGAGATACAAGTGAAGAGTTGTCGAGTAGACGAACCTGTTCACTGCATACTTGTACAAGTAGTACCAGTATTCTCATTTGAGATGGCATGTTCTTAAAGATTGGCGTGAATACGATGTTTGGAGGTGGATGGTAAGGTGAAGGAAGACTTATAGGTATTGTTTCCATCAACACATCAACAACCTGGAAATGGAATATGAAGTTTCAGGGTGTTAAAGAAGCCGACAGTGCACTAACTGTGGGGTTGAGTACTCCTACTTGTACTAGTAGTATCAACAGACATTCAAAGTGCTAGATGAGTAAGTTGCGTCAATGAACTTCTTAGATCCGTAGTAATTGAGTGCTCAAGAATGAAAAGAGATGACGAACCTCCTCTAATAGATCAACCGGCTGGTGTAGTGAACACTTGGAAGCATCATTGGATAGGTGCAATGTTCACATTGACTACGACCTGAGAGAGAGGCAACAGCCGAGAGAAGAGAACTTTCTGTATAAAGAGAAGGAGTTCAAGAGTCGAATATCCCCGTGAATACTACCAAGCTCGGAATGTAAACCCTTGACCATCTCAATAGCGTATCCTGGGGAATGTGCCTTAATCGGCTCCTACTGACTGAGCTCCTGCACTCCACACTCGGTAGACTTCAAACGGCACTATAGAACACGGACCAATTACCCCAGTCGGCGACATGGAGTCCATACGTGCCTGTCTCGTGTACTGCCGAGCCACGTGAGCCGTGTACCCCTACTTGGAGCCACCCCCACGTAGTTATAGATGCAATAGATATAGACGTTTGAAGAAGAAACGTTTGAGGAAGCAAGTTGAGAAGGTAAACCGAGGAAGACCCCCACTCTTAAGGGTCTACTGGGGAGCTTCGAGAGGACGACAACTTTTACCCGTCTGTGTTAGTTTCGTTGAGTACCCCAGTATGGTATTACAAACTGCATACCCGTTTGAGATCTAGACCGAGCTACAGAGCTATGAGTGCAGAACCACTACTTGTAGGCTGTTATTTTTAGACACTGCAAGAGCCGTAACGGTGCATCACGTTCTCTCTCTTCGATGCACGTCCTCCACCAATGTACGTCATAGACACTTGTTAGACACACGGTTTGAGCCAGGGTCTTCGCTGAAAGCTGCCTTTTTCGCGATCCGGTTTCGGCTATCGGGTGAATTAGGAGACAGAAGAAAAATGGTAAAAAATTGGTGTCTCTCTGTAGCTTGCAATTTCCAATATTTCTGTGCTATAGCCTCACTAGCCGTTAGACCATACGGTAGACCCCATCAGCGCGGCTAAATAGGAGCGATTTAGGGGCCTTTTTGGCGCGATTTTAGCCGAGAATCCGACACCATCGAGTGGGTCTTATTACGACTTTTTCCGAAGAGTCCTTATATACGCGCTGAGTCTTAGAAGCTGGGTTCTTGGTCAGCGTTTTTCCATACCTGCTGTACTTATAGGCAATTTGTCAGCATGAAGAAGATGAACAGAAGAGAAGGGCTAGAACTGCTGAGAAATCGAATGCTGTCAGAAGTTCTCAAAGTCGAACATGGCTGTCTCAAGCTGTTTCCAACAAGACTACCAAAGCTGTTTTTGAACCAACCTGGGCCATCGAACACCGTCCTTTATGAAACATGGCCTATAGCTGTTTTATGAAGATGGCTATCAAATGTGACAAACATGGGCTATCCAACTGTGGGCCAAAATCACCAAGTATCATTCTGCTGCAACCTCAGCTATACGACATTCCTCGTATTGTAATCGTGTCTCGTAATCGTGTCTCACAACCACGTCTCACCATGTCTCATCGTTATCTTGATAACCATGATTTGCGGGAGAAAACGGTCGTCGTATGATTCAAAGTACGATTAAGGCTGAATAAGGCTTCCGAACCTTTCAGTCCGTCACTATAGGTCTGGACTTAGACTCCAGGCTAATGGCTAGATGACCTGCAAAATACCGATCCGCATATCTCTCTTGACATGAACGTTGATAAGAGAGAAGAGGCAAGATATGGCCTGGATTATCGGTATGCTGGTAATCTCTTTGTGTGTCGTTATCTCGGATTCCGGAGCATGAAGCAGGAACATTTGCAAGGTAGTATTGCACGAGTCGTATTTCTACGTTCCCACTTTTTGGCACACGATCCGGGGTAATGGAGCACAAGATCAGACTAGGATACATGGGGAATCGCAAAAAGCACTGGTATCCCCGCAACGACGGACTCCTTTTTCTTTTGTTTTTCCCTTTGCTGCAGTCGAAATCCGGGGTTGTTTGTTTCGGGGACCCGTAGCGTCCCATCCAACCGCCAAAGGTTCCATTCAGGCCCCTAACGTCCCATCTCGTCTCTTATATAAGTGGGATGCAACCCAGGAGATGCGACGCTACACCACACTAAGATTACGGTTGAAAGCTAAAGACGATGGAGTGTGGAGTAAAGAAGGAGTGTGGAGAAGAAAAAAATGGGGGAAAAAAAAAGAGAGGGGAACGCCAGATGGGCAGAGAAAGAAAAAGAAACGGGTTGGTCTGCTTCTTGCGGGTCCAACAGCCTTAGCCGTTGGGTCGCAATAGCAAAGTAGCATCATCCGCAGAGCAGCCCTACAATCCAAGCCGCACCAAATCCAGATGAAGCTCCATAATAAAAGTGACACAGGGGCGGGTGTGTTTAGTCATCTAGGACAAGTCACCGGGCGTTTCGCTTGTCCCTGTAGTTGTCCTGATAGGGGTCAGTGACGTCTGACGTGACCTTTGATACAATTCCGTACCCGTTTATGTGCTGGTACAGTAACTCATCCAATAACAGAGAGCTCATATCCGCATTTCCCCTGGCGGCAAGCTCTTGTTTCTTGGCTACTTGTACCGGAAAAACTTGTGCGTTTACATGACAATAGATGCAGATGCACCGCCTGGACAAGTGGTATTGCTGGAGTTGTAGAAATGTCTCCACTGGCATGGGGAGTTGAGAGAAGGGCAGCAAGCAGCCATCTCGACTCAGGACTCGACTCCTCACAGCCCGGTCAACAGTTTTTTCCCCATTCTATACCGTCTATGCAACCCTCTGATAATTTTGCATGCGCTAGTGTCCATGAGGGAGTGTTGGCGATACAGCAGCTGTAGAGAAGCCTCGAAGATCAGCTATCTCGCTATCTAAGATGGCCCCAGTATCTCTACCGTGTCCATTTTGTTATCTAATCACCCGATAGTCCGGGGAAGATTGCATGAGTCGACTGTGCCAGGGCTACGATGGGGATGTAACATGGCCGTGGCGCCAGGGTCGCATTGGCAAAGTGGCTATCGGGGACCCGTTCGCACGCCGGGTACAAGCAGAGTTTGAACCACGCTAAGTTGAGTCTTGGTCTTGTGAGTTTATGGAGACTTTATGCAGACCACGTCTTAGGTCTGAGCACACTAACGCACGGCGTCATCACCGGGGTTTCTGGGGGTTCACGATATAAAACACCTGCCCTGCCCTCCTTCATCGGTACGCGACAAGATCGACAGTGAGTACGAAGCCACAGGAGCCTCTTGGTTCTGGAGGTGAGACAGTGCCATACATACGACACGGATCAACAACATGCCACACAACAAGTGGCTGATGAGTGGCTGAGCCGAGGTGACAGGTGAGAGGCTGATCCATGCTGACTGAGCGATGGATTGAACCTGATCTCCAGTTTCCTCCTTGTCTTCATTTCCAGACATCTGAAGCCATTCCTTTACCCTCATGTTCTGTCATCCGTTATTTTGGGCTGTTTGTTTTTCGCTATCTTATCTCCTCTCAACAAGGAAAGAGTTAAGCGAGTACCTTAAAGGAGAGGAGAGAGAGAAGGACGAAAGTGAAGACTTACTTAATGGCCGATATAAACGCCAGAAATCGCGGAAAATCGCCCCGAAAATCTTCGCCATCCCTGCCTCCTCTTCCACATTTTCTCCTTCTCCACATTTCCCTCTCAGTTCAACCTTTTCGCTAACACAGTTTTCTTCACGCACGACCCACACGCGAGAACTTAAGAGTCTAATATTAAAGTCAAAATGTCGCTTCATTCCTCTACTTCGCACGATGAGAAAAACAGTGTCGTGGACCCCGTGTCGTCCGAAGACGTCGGCAAGACCCGGGACATTGAGGTCCAGGAGCTGCCCGAGCAGATCCTCGAGGCCCAGGTCGACAAGTCCAAATGGTACAACAAGCGGCTCAAGATTGGCAGCTTCAACTGCCTGCCCTACTCCTCCTCCTTTGTCCAGATGATCATGGTCTCCTTCATCTTCTTCCTGTGTCCCGGTATGTTCAACGCCCTGACCGGTCTCGGTGGCGGAGGACAGATGGACTCCACCGTCCAGTCCAACGGTAACGTCGCTCTCTACGCTTGTTTCGCTACCATTGGTTTCTTCGCTGGAACTATTGCCAACAAGCTGGGTGTGCGAGCCACCATGACCATTGGTTCCTTCGGATACGCCCTCTACATTGCCTCGTTCCTGTGCTACAACATCACCGAGAACGGTGGCTTTGTGATTGCCTCTGGAGCCATTCTCGGTTTCTGCGCCTCCTGTCTGTGGTGTGCCCAGGGAATGGTTGTCATGGGCTACCCCACCGAGCACGAGAAGGGCCGATACATTGCTGTTTTCTGGATCATTTTCAACCTCGGCGGTGTCATTGGTTCTCTGGTTCCCCTGATCCAGACCTCTGTCGACAACACTGAGCTCGGAAAGGTCGGAAACGGCACCTACGCCGCCTTCCTGGCCCTCTCTGCCGTCGGATGGCTCATTGCCATGTTCATGCTGCCCGCCAAGTACGTGGTCAAGTCCGACAACACCCGAGTCATCGTCCGAGAGAACCCCACCTGGAAGTCCGAGATCATTGCTCTCGGCAAGACCATTGTCTCCGACAAGCACATCATCCTGCTGTTCCCCATGTTCTGGGCCTCCAACTGGTTCTACACCTACCAGTTCAACCAGTTCAACCAGCCCCGATTCAACATCCGAACCCGATCGCTCAACAACCTGCTGTACTGGGTCACCCAGATTATCGGAGCCGGCATCATTGGTCTGTGTCTGGATTCCAAGCGAGTTGGCCGAAAGAACAAGGCCCGAATCGCCCACATCACCGTCTTTGTGCTCACCATGGCCATCTGGGGCGGAGGCTACGACTTCCAGCGACAGTACACTCGAGCTGACATTCCCACTGGTCCCGATGCCGACCTCGACACCTTCTGGAAGATTGACTGGTCCGACTCCCGATACGGCGGACCCTGCGTGCTCTACATGTGCTACGGTCTCTTTGACGCTATCTGGCAGACTTACATTTTCTGGGTTCTGGGAGCTCTTTCCAACTCGGCCCGAAAGGTGGCTGTCTACGCCGGCTTCTACAAGGGCATCCAGTCTGCCGGAGCTGCCGTGGTCTGGCGTCTGGACGCCACTGGCGCCGAGTACATGAGCATCTTTGCCTCGTGCTGGGCTCTCTGCTGCGGCTCTCTGGTCCTGGCTGCCCCCGTCATCTGGTTCTACGTCAAGGACCACACCGAGGCCGAGGAGGACATTCAGGATCTGGGTCCTGAGGCCGCCGTGGTGATCGACGCCGCTGGCGAGAAGGACAGCGGAGATAAGGGCGAGGTATCTGTGCATGAGCGAACCGAGTCGGTCTAATCTTTGACAGATGGCCGACCTTCAAAGTGATTTATTTAATTGTATAGCATAAAACATTGAGTTATTGAGTATATGGAAGAGCAGTAGAAAGGGTGTAGCACTTCTAGGTGGTAAGTGAGACACCAGATCAGCAATTAAGCCTATAGTGGCTGACAGGCGTATGCATTACTTGTATGTACTCATCTATTGGGCTTCCAGGATGAAGCTCCTTCGTTTCTTGGCTAGCTCCAAGTATATAGACTGACCCATTGACTTAGCTTAGGGACCAGACTAAAAGAGCTGACCATCAGGGCTGAAGGTAAGCTCCATGTGAAAGGAAACGTCAGAAACTATTGTAGACAATATGAGGGCCCCTAGTAACGTAGCTCTATACAGGGCTTGGCTATGTCCCTCCAGGTACATGGTTATGAGGCTAGCTATCTATGGTGTGACTATGGGTAGTTCTTATATATCCACAAATAGGGCTTTTCAGAGGTCCAGTGGATAAACTGAATATATAGCTTTTATATACCAGCCTGGGATCTGATTTTGTGGGCTGGGTTGGAAAAAAAAAACAAGAAGCTAACCATGTGAACAAGAAAGGCTGGTGTTGAAGGCTGGCGTAGAATGGAAAGATCAATGTTGATCAAGTGGTAGGAGTGTGGGTTTGATCGTGCTCTGAAGACTCAGGGAGGCTACTTCAAGGACATGATCATTAAGAACTGAGAGGAGGAAGATTTTAGGACTTGACACTAGTATTCGTAGTACTCGTAACCACGCTAAAGAGCTACTGACGGCTCACTTGAGGTGCCCTCACAAACTTTCTGGGGTGACTGCAAGGGCTGGATGATCGACAGGGCGTGGGATGTTTAAGACCCTGTGTTCAGTGAACATGTGAACATACCAAGGGACTTGCCTTGTGACTCATGAAGTGAGCACCAGTGTGTGCCATACCAGCCCTTGTAATAGCACCAAATTCTACCAGCTCCCTGCTTTAGACTGGTTCAGGGTCAACTACCGGTGCTCGTACTACCATGTACCGTATGTATCCGTACAGGACTTGCCCATGAGAATGACACAGGTGGGAACCTGCAGCACACTATAGCAGACTAGTCTGACCCTGTCTCCCTGCCTGACCCTGTTACCGTTAAGCCAGCAAGAGTAGACTAAAGGGGAGGGTCCAAGGGGTATAGTCAACACTCACCAGTCAGCCCATCTATTACAACTTCAGCCTGTCTCCTGATTTGAGTCTGACTTGTAAATCCAGCCTACTCCGACTCCTGTCTACAGGCTGGTGATCTGTCACATTTAGTTCTAGGACGTCTTCGTGAGGTTCACTCAACTGAGACCCGGTGGGCTGGTAGCGACTGTAAGCGAGTTTCGTGCCGAAGTTCCGGCTTCCGATCTTGGAAGGCATAATACGTCAGGGAGGTAGGAGTAAACGTTCAGGGATGTCTTCTTCTGAGACATGTCAGGGTGGTGATATTATTGTGGGGTTTGATAATATTGTGCTTTGCAGAAGACCTTGGATATTATCATCACTTTTTTACCACCAAGTGACTTTGCTCGCCATCTGCCCATCCAAGCTGTCGATCTACAACTGGTTTCAAGTCGTAGCAATGTTGGTTCGTCTCACAGGGCTGGTCGCTAACATCGCATGGATAAGGCTGGAAGACGCAGGTTCGAATCCCCAAAAGGTTGGGAGGAACCAGCCGTGAAGAAAGGGTTGAAAAAGTTAATGTAAAATGGAAACGGACACTGTGTTATGACTACTGTAGCTAATACCTACATACTCAGTGTCTAGATATCAGTTGTAGTCAGATTATGAGTGTCTCGATCACAGGACTGGTATTATTATCAAGTGGGTCTCACCTGACCTCACTTGTATTATCGCTTATACATTTCACTGAAACTTTCAGTCTCCACTCAGCTCAACTTAATATCGCAACGTCAATCTGAGATAGAATTTTAGACATAGCCATTGTGAAGAGAGTAAAAATGAAGTGCAAGAATAAAGGCTGGAGATAGAAGAAAGCAAGTAGGCTGATTTTTTTTTTTTATTGAGAGTGCACTAGCATCACGAGAACTCCTGGAAAGTCCTAATGCATCCTCTTTTACCCTGCATCACTGTTTCTTGTACCACTCTACATACCCCACTCAAGCTTGCTAACATAATTGACGGTCTATGAATGGACCAAATCTAGACCTTCTCTCTGTAAACGGCTCTGCCACGTAGAAGCGAATAGCAATCTCTTTAGCTGTGAAGATCTGTACCAGAATTGAGGTCCCTTTCCACGTACTCTTAGGCTGTGAAATAGCCCTTCAAGTAGCCCTTCAATAGTCTCGTTTAACTCGTTAGCACGTACTTACCGTAGTTTCCGCGGCTATTTTCAAATTTCAGCAAGCCCAGTCTAATGAAGCAATCATGGCTCCATTTCTCGGCTAACTGTCGCTATTATTAACCCCACATGCTCCATAAAATATTTGTCTATTGTCAACTCACGAGACTACTGTACTTGTACAAAGGTATATCAGAATCAGAGCAATGACATGTGATGTAACATTGTCCTGTAGGAACACTGTCGATCAGTTGAGGTCGTCGATCTTCACCATTGTAGTTTTGTAACCGTAGATCTTGCAACAATGGCACTAGAAGACACAAAGGGCCCACTAGCCCATGGAAAACCAGTCATCAAAAAACTAGCCGTCGAAAAACGAGCCATGGAAAACTACTCTAGCCAGATCAACACCCAACCGGCTAATTAGCCCAACAGAGGGCAATTAAAGGTAAAACAATGGGGACAAAAGGAAATGAAAAACTTGGGCAAACCGAAGAATACAAAAGGAAGAAGGCAAAAAAACGTTCGATTTGCCCAAACGTTCGATTTCCCACCGCTCTATTGTATGCCTGAAACGCTAGAAAATACTGAACAAGCATATTCCTAACGCCAATATTCTCAATGTATTGCGACATACCAGCCGCCAGGTGCAGTAAACAGGGCGCAGTAAAGACGTGCACGGCGATCACCAGCTCATCCAGCGACACTCAGGGCCTCAGGGCTCGCTGGCTCATTGCCGATCTGACGTCTTTGATCTTTGAGACACTCACCTCACTCTCTGCAATATCGCAGCATTTCGTCACTCTACTTGCACCTGCAGCCACCTGCACACCTTGCATAAAATTAAGCTCCAGACATGCGTTACAACACTAATCTAGACATTTTCCCACCAGCCTCCCGAGACCCAGCTCCAGGTTACACTCTTCTCGGGGGGCTGGTTGGACCGTTGGAAAGGGGGAAGACGCACGGATAGGCAGCTCCAAGACCGGTCCCTTGTCCGCCAACCCCTCTGCCCCTTCCCCAGCCTGCACATGACACCACCCTCCATATATACCTGCACAGCGCCCTTGTAGACACTTTTCTCTTCTTTGTAGCAGTACCACCATTATCCGACCTATATTCACTCATTAAACTAACCATGGACGCCCACGACTCCCACATCCACTCGCGATACCGAGCCAAACGACACCACGTGCGAACCAAGTCGTCTCCAGGCTCCATCAAGCGAAACCAGAGCATCCGACGACACTCTCGAACTCACTCGAGCCACTACGACTCGTCCAACCCCTACCACGACGCCTCGTCGACCTTTGCCCAGCTGTCCATGGGCAGACGTACCGAAGCCGCAGCCGCAGCTAGCGCCAAACCCAGACCCAAATCCTACGTCGAACCTAAGGTGTCTCAAACTCAGCCCTTGTGCTCTAATCGCACTACTGCGGGAGCCGATTCGTACCCGTCTCACTCCCGCAGCCACTCGCAGACCGGCCACGGACCCCGCGCAAGCTTCCGACCCTCTTCTTCTTCTCACCACCATCACCAGCGCTCCAAGTCCCACACCACGTCTCGATCGCGGTTCGAACTGAGACCCCAGTCTGCCCACGAGACCTATACGTACCAGCCTGACGCTCCGGCCCCCGTGTTTGACGAACCTAGCTTCTCGTGGCTGCAAGAGGCCGAAAACCAGCTCACCGAACTCACCTCCAAGTACAAGCCCGAGCCCATGGCCGCCAGTTCGAGTCTCTCGTGGAACATTCCCGACGAGAGCCATTATTTGACCTCGGTGGCTGTCCACGAGTCCTCGCCGCTCATTGCAGTCGGCTCTGGAGGCAAAGAGAACAATCTGTTTGTGTACGAAACGACCCAGGACAAGGGTCTGATCCACCACCAGACGATTTCGCTGCCTGCGATCCACGGCCTCAAATGGCTGTCTCCTAGCCAGCAGGTGGCTGATCTGGGCAACATTCTGGCGACTTCGCACTCCAACGGACTTGCCCATCTCGTTCTCCTGCCTGATTGTTACTCCTCAGACCCTGCTGAGATCCTCAAACGGTTCAACCATAAGCACCATGTGAGCATCAAAGACACTCTGTCTACGCGAATCAAGCATCTGGAGCTGACCACTCCGGCCTGGAGATCGTCGGTCCCCTCGTCTCTAGCCACTCTCTACTCTCAACACCTGTTTCTGTGGGACCCTTCTCGAGGAGACACTCCAGTGTTGACCAGAAAGGTCAAGCGAGCTGAGGCCTTCTCTCTGTCTCCCTTCCAAGACGGACAGGTCGCTGCTGCCTGTGGAAAGTACACGTCGCTGCTGGACCTGCGAGCCAAGAGCGGATCTATCAACCTGCTGGCAGGTAACACCACCTTGGCCGCTTACTCTCCCATGAACTCCAACCTGCTGGCCACCGCCCACTCGGACTCCCAGGGTCTCCAGGACAACTGTGTGCGAATCTGGGACTCCAGACACACTGCGGGCCCTCTGCACAAGCTCGAGGGACACACGGACCAGATCCGAAGCCTGGAATGGTCCAAGTTCAACCCCTGCGAGCTGCACACGTCTTCCAACGACGGATCTCTGCGACTGTGGAACATTGGACGACAGCAGGAGACCAAGAAGACGCCCTCGTTCGAGGTGTACTCTGGCGATCTCTCTGCTCAGTGGGATGAGCAAAAGGCGGCTTCCCAGTGGCTCCCCAAGAGCGCTAGACAGATGCAGCAGCGAGGCCTGGCCTTCAACGTGGCTCCTCTTAACATCCAGAAGAAGGACCCCAAGAAGGACAAGAAGCCTGCGCTGTACTCGTCTTCGGTCATCGCAAAGACTCCTCATGCTGCTGTGGCTTCCGCTTCTTTCATGCCTACGGGTTCTCTTCACCCCTCGGTGGTGACTGTGGACTCCTACGGCTCTCTGGGCATCCATTCGCTGCCTTCTGCCACTCCCTACAGTGTCTCCAGCGAGCCCGAAGGAGTGGGTCGAACTCTCACTGCTCGAATGTCGGTCCAGAGCTTTGCCTCTACAGACATGTCGTCCGACTTCACCGAGGCCGACATGTCTTCGGCTTCAGACACGTCTCCCATGGCGTCTCCCTCCATGGCTGGAGCTGCCACGTTCGAGTCCTCGCCTTTCGACTCGCCAGTCAAGGCCTGCATTCCCGACACTTCGTTTGACGCCCATCCGGCCACCTACGAAACCAGTGTCAGCTCTTCTTACATTCCTCCTCTGCAGATCAAGAAGCGTGTTCCCTCCGGTCCTCGGCCCCAGAGCCAGCATATCCGACGGCCCTCCCGAGACCACGGCAACATGCTTCCTGAACTCGATCTTGATTTCGACTTTGGCCTGACTGCCTAAGCGGTGGGTCTTTCGCATCTCTCCTTATATATTCTCTTTGTATTTATTGAAATAAAATGAAAATTGTTCTAGACGCATTGTGGTACTTGTAACTGGTATTAATTCTCTTGTGAGCCATTAGTAGAAGCCCATCTCTCATTATTAAGGAATATAGTGTAAGACCTTTCACTTTTGAATAGCTGCTGTCCAAGAGCTCGACTTGTACTGTAAGAAATAAGACAAATTAGATGTAATCGGTAGTGTAGACATTCAAAGTCCGTCCTCAGTTGGTCTCTCATTCAAAAAGCTACAAGTAGGATCAATTGCTATCTATAGTCTTCTCTCAGTGAATTATATGTACATCTGAGACAAGAGGGATTTCAATGTCTTAGAGATATGGAAGAACTACCAGCTTGTAGATAGAGGTCTGAACAAGAGAAGTACGATATCACATTAAAACTTGAGTACTGCTTGTAGGCATCTTTGTGAAGTTAGTGGTGATGTTACTGAAACAAAATCCAGAAAAATGAAATATTTCCCTCTTATTGAGTTGTCTGTTTTTCTTCGACAAACTCCTACTCTCTCACAACCACTGTTATACATGTATTGAGCTATATACCAAACTCCATCCCCTTTCTCCAAGACTTTGCTACAAGCCCTTGGACAAGGCCTCGTAGGCCGGCGACGCGTTTGTATACGCCTCTTTCAGAAAGTACGTCTTCTGGTGGGTCGACAGGAACCGCACAAAGTCCTCCAGATGCTCCTTGAGCACCGCCACGCTCTGGGCGTCCATGTTGGTCATGGCAATGAGTCCCGGAAGCGACACAAACAGCCGCAGAAGATGCTCGGCGCCGTAGACCTCGCTCATGGTCTTGTTGGAGTGGTCGGGGCTCTGGGTCACCTGCAGGTACTGTTCTCGTTCAAAGCGGTACAGAAGGATCGAGCCCAGCGATCTGTCGAAATAGAGCTTGATGCCGGACACCACCTCGTTGAGAATGTCCGCGTCGGCCGAGCCGGGTCTATATTTCGCCTCGGCCTCCTTTTTGAACTCCTTGAGGATGTCCACCACCGTCACCTTTCGGGGCAGTCCCACGAGCTGGTGGTCCTTGGTGACAAACTCCCAGTCGTCCACGAGCTGGGCCTTGAGTTTGTCCGGCACCACGAGCGCGATTTCCTTGCGTTTCAGGTAATCGTCTTCTTTCTCGAGGTCTTCCAGGGCTGCCAGGCCTCCTCTTCGCTTCACAGGACGGGGACCTTCGGCAGGCGAGTCCTTGGACGCCATGGACTTGCGTTTTGTGGTTGGTGCTGGCGAAGCGGTTTCGCTGAGAGCTTCTGGGGGCGCCAGGGCGTCAAAGTCCTTGCCCTTTTTGGCAGCAGCCAGAGCCGCGGACTTGAGCTCCTTCTGCAGCTTGATGTTGTCTTCGTTGAGCGCCAGCACGCGCTCCTCGCCAACCCACTCGTCCCACGTGTTTTTCCAGCCCTTGTAGTGCACGTAGTAGCAGATTTTGTCTTCGTTTTCGTCGGCCAGATCTGCAGGCACGTCGGGCTTGCCTTCCTTGGGCACAAAATGGCGGTTTTTGTCGTTCGAGTCGTCTCCATCGGGGGTTGCCCCGGCAGCAGGAAGAGAGGCCCGGGGACCTCGCTTGCGCTTGTGAGTGTTGACCACGTTTCCAATCTCCACTGTGGGAGGAAGCCCGTCGTCGCTTTTGCTCTTATTGCCGCGTTTGGACGGGTCATAAGACATGAGGATCTTTGCTTCGTAGAGAAGCGGGCCATGGTACGCCAGGCACCGCGAGTTGGTGGCCAGAACCATTGTGAGGATGATGTCTGGTGTGTGGTGAGCTTGTGTAAGTGGTGATATACGAGTGCACACTCGAGTATAATTATAGGGTTACTTGTATTAAGTACGCGTGAAAAATGCTTGACAAAGCGGACAGAATAAATCTGATAGTGATTGGACGTGACATTATATTGCTGGTGATTGATTGGTCATAATATGTGTCGATTGATTGACCAATGTTGATGATCATACTCCTAACCTGTGCCTCTCAATGGATGACTAACAGTGGTAAAGGTGGAAGGGTTGTAGTTGAGGGGAATGTTTTGGGGGGGGTCGAGAAAAGTGACTTGACGATTAGTTTTGGTGGTATAATTCACTGGAGTGCCTCTTTTTGTCTAT
This sequence comes from Yarrowia sp. JCM 30696, assembly GCA_001600535.1. Classification (NCBI taxonomy): domain Eukaryota; kingdom Fungi; phylum Ascomycota; class Dipodascomycetes; order Dipodascales; genus Yarrowia; species Yarrowia sp. JCM 30696. Next base: position 100,822 of record BCKG01000010.1, read on the forward strand.
ATATGGATTGATCACGCTTTTAAACGGTGTTCTGTTCTGCTTCGTTGCTAAGTATCCTCCTGAGTATAAGGTGTCTGTTTTGTTGACATCTTTTCCCGACAGAACGGGGATATTCTGGATAAGGTACGTAAACAGAGTGAGCAAAAGGAACAGGTATTTTAAGCGATTAGAAGAGTTGAATCGGATATTGAGAAACACAGGTGTATTTACTAGAGATGAATTAGTTACCTGAAGTTGGTCCTTCTCATCTATCTTGTTTCTGAGGGCTACCAGAAGACATTCCATTTAGTGATTACGTAATCATTTCTCAACGGGCCAAAAATTGAAGTCTTCCAGTATAAGGTTATGAAATCCGTAGTATAATCTGTAGGGTCTGTGAACAGAGTGAGAAGTAATTAGTATCGTCAATTAGGCTATTGAAGCGAATAATCTGATATATTGAAGTGTGTGTATATGGTAGGAAGGACCATTAATCACATTAAATACGTCATTATCTTTTATCTTGCTTCAGAGGGCCACCAGAGAGATTCTTGTCTCTCGCTTACGTAATCCCCTCTGATCACAACTGATGACTTCCAGCTTAAGGTTAGAGAGTGGTAAAATAATTGACATGGTACGTAAACAGAGTGAGTAGTAACCACAGCGTTCAACTGAGTGGTTAGAAAGTGATTCAGAGATATCAGAACGGATTTGTGCTCAATACACGCTCATTATGTAGTTCCAATGTGATTTTTTGTGTCAATCTTGTTTCTGGGAGCGTTCTTACGTAAGCACGAGAATGGAGTAAAGCTATGCAACCATATAATGAGAAATGGGGTCGATAAATTGACATTGCACTAGTTCATACCGACTGAAGAGTGGTTTGCTCGTATTTTGATTGACAAATTATGCCATTGTACTTTCTGACCTTTCCTCTGTGATTACGTAATCCCAAGTAGTCCCAAGTAATAAGGTGTTGGCCTTGTTGGCTTGTAGTTAGTCCTTGTATACCGAAAATAGTCCACTTTTCGTCACATTGGAAGCAAAGCATTTGGTAAAGACATATTTCTAACATTCACCTGTTTATATAAACCCAACAAACCCCCCACTTCCTCCTCTTTTCTCCCACTCAAATGCACCCTTAATTATAGTGGCCCCACATGTCCCAACAGTGAGGCGGCTCATAATTAGTGCATCTAACCTCACAACCTCTTTAATTAACATCCCGGCTAACTCTTCTAGACTAATCTCAGCATGCACGAAGTCACAGTGGTTGGAGCGGGTCTGGTGGGCTGTTTGGCGGCCCTGGCTTTCGCTGAGCGCGGCCACAAGGTTGCTCTGTATGACGCTCGGCCGGATCTCCGTTCCGAAGCCGAGCTCAAGAACGCCTCGCTGAGATCCATCAACCTGGCTGTGTCCGCTCGAGGAATCGAGGCTCTGCGGTCGGTGGACACAAAAATGGCCGACCGGGTGTTGGCCGACATTATCCCCATGTACGGCCGTATGATCCACGATCTCCAGGGCGGCCAGCATCCCCAGGCATACGGGCTTTGGGGCGAGTGTATCAACTCCATTGACCGTGCGCAGCTCAACCGAACGATGCTGGACGTGATTGAGGACAATGAGAACATCACCTTTTTCCCGGAACACAAGCTGACCAACATTTCGTTGAGCAGACAGAACAAAAAGTACCAGCGACCGACTGCGACTTTCGAGACCAAGGAGGGAGAAGAGAGGGTGGTTGAGAGCGATTATATCATTGGAGCCGACGGAGCGTTCAGTAAGACTAGAGATCGACTCCAGAGATACGTCAGAATGAACTACGCTCAGCAGTACATTGACTGTGTGTATCTCGAGTTGAAGATTCCCAAGGCTGAGGGCTCAGATCCGTTCTCAATCTCGCCAAACCATCTTCACATTTGGCCGAGACACAAGTACATGTTGATTGCGTTGGCTAACGGAGACGGATCGTTCACCTCGACTCTTTTTGCTCCTCCTGCTCTCATGGAAAAGGTGTGTCAAAGCAAGGAGACGTTCCTTGACTTCTTTAAAGAGCAGTTTCCTGATGCCTACACGCTCATGGGCGAAAGTCAGATTCTGGAGTCGTACGAAAACAACCCCAGATCACCTCTCGTGTCTCTCAAATGTTCTCCTTACAACCACAAAGGAGAGTGTCTACTTGTAGGAGACGCCGCTCACTGCATGGTGCCTTTCTACGGCCAGGGCATGAACGCGGGCTTTGAAGATATCCGTGTGCTGATGGAGATTCTGGACGAAAAGAAGTGGAACGTCGAGGAGGCGTTCGACACGTACACCGAGCGACGACACAAGGATCTGGTGGCCATTGTCGATCTGGCGATGCGCAACTACGTGGAAATGAGCCACTCGGTCGTCAGTTTGCCGTACCTCATTCGAAAGAAGGTGGACGGTGTGTTGGGACGGGTCTTCTCGTCCGTCTGGGTGCCTCTTTACTCCATGGTTTCTTTCAGAGCCGACATTCCGTACTCTGAGGCTCTTAGCAGAAGTGCACGTCAGGATAGAATTATCGGTAACATCGTCAATTGGACGTCTCTGACGGGCTTGGTCGGTATTGCCGCGTTGGCTTACTACAGAGGGCGTCATTTTTGGGACCGTTTGTTCAAGTAGATGATCACCAACCTGAGAATCCTCTTAGAAGACCCCCGTAAATAGCTAGTACATACAAATAATGCATTATGAAAGACATAGTTGGAGGTGAACGAGACCTATACAAGTGGTCTGAGTTTTTCAACGAGATCCCATAGTATCTCTGGAGTGTTTTACATGGTACAGTATGTAACAGATTGTTTAACTGCTAACAGCTCATAATCTGAAGTAGGCAACGGGTTGATGATGTGACTTAAAGGTGCACTTTCGAGACTCTGGATCATTTCTACAAGTAACGACATCGTCACAGAAAGTTCCTCCGATTATAATCAATTCTTCATCACCACTGATTACATAATATATCTCTCGAGTGTGGAGACTTAAGACACTCATCAGCTGATAGTGTATTGTGAGTAAGCTTTAGATGTGAGGGAAGGAAGGGCATACCGAGAGTAGAGTAGGTACGAGTGCTGTACAAGTAATGGGTAGAAGATCTTTTGGTTGTTTTGAATACAGTTATTCCTGCCATCAGTTCCTTGTGCTTACTAATTGCCCTTTTCATGGCCTGATTTCAAAATAACCACTCCTCGCTTGTTGAGTTGAAATGCAGAATCCATGGCGTCATATGCACCTCTCCCCGGTTAATGGTTAATAAATGGAGAGTTTATCTGAGAGGAGTACAAGTAGCAAGAGGAGATGTTGAGGGGAGATAATTGGTAGTGAGATATACAGTACTTGTACGGAGATCAATTGATGGTATTTCGGCATTTCCTGACATCTTCTTACTGTACTAATAATGCCACTTGTAGTTCACTCAGTCATCTTCTTTATTAAAGGTTACTCATGTTGTCTTCTCAACCACCTATACTACAGTACATGCTCTTACAAGTACTCCGTACTTGTACTGCTATTACATTCATCAATCATATTACTGTACATCTACTTGGCGAGAGAAAGAGTCTCGTTTCGGGTTCCCCACCAGTTGAGAGTGAGGGTCAGGCCGACGGTCTCGAGCAGAGCAGACACGGTCTTGCCAACAAGGTACTCAACGGGTCGGTTCTCCTGGAAGATGCCGGTGACCAGGGCGGGGATGGAGTTGACGGCGAAGATGAGACCGCCGAGGTAGGCAGCGCCCTTGGTGGTGGTGGTGCCGGTCAGCACAATGAGAGCAGACACGGCGTACGACTGCAGACCGGAGCCCAGCAGAGAAGAGCCGTACAGAGACAGAACGCCAATGTTCTCCTTCTGTCGGGCAAACTCCTCGGGGGTGTCGGCGGCCTTGGCTCGCTTGATGGTGTCGCCAATCACGGGAGCAAAGCCAATGAGAGAGGAAACGTGGGAGAAGATGGTGCCGACGGCCAGAGCAGAGGGCTTGATGGGGGGGAAGTAGTGGAGAGACATTGTGCGAAGTTGTGTTATAGTGAAAGGAGACTATAGGGAAGCGCCCAGCTATATATACTTTGAGGGGTTTCACAATGCCTGGATATAGCAACTACTGAGCAAGCCGGATTAGCTTCATTGTCCTGCAAGGATCTGAGGATGGGGGGAGATGGGAAGGCGATTGAGAGCGCGGTAGACGTCGCACTGGTTTCAAAGTAGTCTCAATCGAAAGCCCAGGGTCCGATCATTCCAACCATCCACTTTTTAGACCCATTGATCCACTTCTAGAACCCATTGACCTCGTCCCGAGCTCATCCCCGATGCATGGTCTGCATGACGCCACCTACTCACACTCACGCTCTCAGCCAGCGCTCCTTCCTTCCTCAGACAATTTAGTGTGCGGGTTGCGTAATTGATTGGCCCTACACAATGGCTTGCGACTTGCTGCGCGCTGCAAGCAACGAAGAGATGAGGAGTATTCGTACAGTATCCATGTGCCAGTGTGCTACTAGTGCTACCAGACTAACAAGACCCTACTGCTCTTTGTGCACTATTCCGCTTCGGATTATCTATAAAGGGGGTGCGCAGACCCGTCCCACGTCGCCCACACTCCAGTCTCCCTTCTTAACCACCCCGTGGGGTCTCCAAAACAAGCCCATTCGTCGACTCGACACCCAGCTTAACGTTTTAAGCTCTTTGGGTTTGGAAGGTTGGATTGCTACTGCCACTATAAGGCAAGGTTGAAACAGAAGGTGACAGAAGAATGGAGCAGTGAGTCACGTGGGGAAAGGCGCGGGTGGACTGTCGCGCGAGTCGACACGAGCGGGAACACGCGCTTCTCGCCAAGTCGTGTGCCTAAAGCGTTTGCTTATGTAAGCGGATTAGTAAGCGCTTATGTAATGCTTATGTAACCAAAGGCGTTAGTAAGCACATGTCTAGAAACAAGCAACGATGAGAGCTGTTCCCATGAGCTGTTCAATATGGTAACAGACTTGTCACCGTCTTCTAGTAACAGCTTGTCGCTCACCTTGTCGTAACGGTTCACCCCCTACAGCTGCCCCTTCTGACCTCTCAACAGCCTGATTTCCGTTTCCAGCTTATCTGCTGCCCGCTTCGTCTCCAGAAGCACACTCATACTGTGCTGAATACTCTCAAACTTGGCACACACCTTGGCTGTGGGCATGACAGGTTTCGGGGGAATACCAATGTCTTGCAAAGCAGCCACAATCTTGGTCTGGATCGTGGGTTTGAAAGTAGTCACCTTTGAAGATCTCAGATAGACACCCGGGGTCAGTTTATCGTGGTAACTGATGCCGTAAGCGGCCTCTTCCTTTGTGGTCAGTTTCTTGCTGATAGCAGCTGCGATAGTGGTAGCAGCCTTTTTGTCTTCCTTGGCGGCCTTTTTGGCCTCCTTGGCGTCCTCCTTCTTGGTCGTTTTCTCCACAGAGCCGCCTCGATCAGGCACCTGGGGACCCACAGAGCCCTCTTTGGTCGGTTTTCCTCCCTTCTTCGATTTATCGTTAAGAGTCGAGGTCAAGTGAGCCAGGCCCTGGGAAGTCTGGAACTGAGCCACGCTGGAAGTCGGTTGCGGGGCGTCAAGAAGCTTGAGAAGCTCCTGTCTCTCCTGGAGCATTTTAGCAGCACTGAGTTCGAGTTTTCTCGATTTCAGAATCAGGGCTTCTTCCTCGGCGATTTCCGCCGGCGATCTTGCCAGCAGACGCTCCAGGTACTGTTTTCGCTTGATTTCCATGTCTCTGGGGAACTTGACGGCCGTCATGTTGTACCCTTCGGCTGTGTATTTTTCCGGGTGCTTGGACATGGCCGAAATGACGTTATAGAAGCGTTCTTTGAGATCTTCGACTGTTCTTCCCGATCCGTCAGGAGTAGCCGGTTTTTCAGAGCCCGCTTTTTCAGACGCAGATTTCTCCTTGCCGTCTTTACCCTCGTCTTTCTCTTCCTTGACGTCGGTCATTTCCACGTCTTCCTCCTTCACCTTGTCTTCTCCCTTGTCTTCGCTCGTCCACTCCCATCTGTCGTGGATGACAGGCCATCGCAGATCGTATTCCGAACACAGATCCATCAGGTACTTTGTCTCGTCTAGTGTCCATCCTGGAGTCGCCAGTTTCAGCGCTCCCTCGTAATCCTCCTGCGAAATTTCGGGGAACGAAATCTGCGAGTTGAGAGCCGCAAACGGGTACTGGTCGCCTTGTGTCAGTTCGCCTCCCCGCACCCAGTGGCTCAAAATAAGACCGTCTTCTCGAGCCTGGTTACTAAAGGGTGTCCACACCCAGGGCGTCAGTTTGGCCTGCCACTGGGGCTTGTCCTTGAACAGCGACGTGTGCGCGTCTTTGGACACAGACACAGAAGGCGTGTTTTCGCCCATGAGCGCAAACAGCTCTCGTTGCATGCCGTCCATTCGTTTTCCACCCAGAGGAGCCGCCAGCTTCTGTCGCTTGGGCTGAGGAGCCAGTTTATCGCTGGGATCGAGGTCCGGCAGATCCAGCACGTCACGCACGTCCGATGATGAGGCCATTTGTGTGAAGATGGAGATGTGTTGTGGTGTTGATGGAGGTGTTGAAAAGTGGAGATGTTTTTCGCGTAAAACAGAAGGTTGACAAAAGGTGCAGTGAACTTAAATGAGAAGTGAAGAAGTCAAGCAGATGAGTGAGAGAATGGAGAGGTGAGTGGCGATGGAAATTGTATGGTAGAGTTGGTTGTGGAATTCTGAGTGGTGTGAATGTTCTTGTTGTCACGTGACCTTCAGACTGGTGGCTTTGGAGACTATGTAGTGGTGTGCTGGGCTTAACACTCTACTTGAGAAATACGGTGTTCGTAGTTAGGTTAATACTTGGCTGAATGGGTGATGTTGTGAACGTCCAAAAAGTGTCAAAAACATTGGAGAAATAGGTGATTTTTTTAGGTAGCTGCCTATAATGGTACAGTACTGTACAGGGATGAAATTGTGTGCTTCTACGAGTTCTACTTGTTTTACTAAAGTACTGCACGTCTCGTTGTGGTGTTGAGAGTAAAAGATGACTAAGCAGAGCAGTCCTAAGAGAGCTAGCTACATGAAGTGATCAACTGCAGTAAGAAAGATGAAGATCTGGTGGACTAAAAACATGTCACGATATCAGCTAGATGCTTGCTTTTTCTTATGCAATCAAGCATTTGTCCTTCATTATAGTCCCTAGAAAGGTGCTCTTCAGCAAAGACTCACATGAGAAACATACAAACATGTTTAAGTGCATTTAAGCCACACTTTATGAGTTCTGAGAGTGATATGTCACCACAGTAAAGCCTCACCAGACGACAACTGTACGTCTATTGTTGATTATGTAATCATACCTTGTGTCAGTCTACAAGTAGTTCGGAGTGTTCTATTCAAACACATCAACATTTGCGTCATTCAAAACACGACTCTACCTAAATATAGTCATATTTTAGACATGATGACTTTGAATAGATTGGTTTGGTGTACCACAGTTGCTTATGTAATCATTGAGGAGGTTCTACACACTACTTGTAGCTGTAGCTGTAGTTCATTACGGTAAAAACAGTTCAACTGCTAAGCTCAACTAAACAGATCTGTAGCTCTCAAAGCACGACTTTTTGAGTATTTCAACAATCTGCTTAGTCATTCTACTTCCGCTTAGTCACGCTTCTCTCTTCTGCACAGCCACTGAACTGAATCTAATGTCTCAGATACACTAGCCACACAGCAAGGTGAGCTTAAGGGCAAAGCAAACAGTTGCCACGAAAAGTGGTAACCCTGCCTACTTTGGTTACTTGTACGTATAGAAATTGGTCCGTGAAGGTGACTTTTGGTCTTCGTCATTTGGTGTCCGTCATTTGGTGTCTTATGGTATTCGGGTGTTTATACTGGACAAGTGGTTGGAGGTATTATAGGACATCTAAAGTGGTACTTGGAAATGTGGCGAAAACGAGGAAATTGAGGAAATCAATTGACAGACGTGATTGGAAACCAGCTTCAAAGTCCCCGTCTCAATACCACCTCTGTAGCCTCCACAGTAGCCGCCTTGTTCGACCCCTTGGTGCTTTTGACTCTAACTCAGGGCGGGGTTGGCGACAAAGTTGAAAGCGAGGCAGCTCGCAAAGTCTACTGTAGTTGTTTCTTCCACGGCTTTCAGGTCTTTGTTTGTGGTCTGAATTTCGTCGAAGTTCAGAAATCCTCAGTCACATCCCTTGGTCCGTTTGGACGAGAACGTAGTGCATCCGCTAGTCCATATCTCGCAGCTCAGAGGTGGATCTTGCATACAATGGTGGTAGAAGGGAGGTGGAATACCAGTGATTTGAGTGGTAGAAGAGTGATGTAGGTTATGAGTCTGAGTTGTTGAAGTTAGTACTTTTAAAGGGTGTAGAGAATGAACGAAAGATGGAGAAAATGAGAGAAGTAGTAGATGCAGTATTTGGGTACTGTAATTGTCACATCCATTTCTGTTAAAGATAGTACAATTGTGACTCATTTGTAGACTACAATTGGCGTGTCTCTATCTCCTTTCATACAATCACAGTCTGAAGTGTTTAGAAACAATTGGTCTGTTCTAACAGTCTCCATACTAAGTCACATCTAGCTCTGTAGAGTAGCTTACCACTAGATCATCTAATAGACTAACGGTTGTTAGTCCAACGTACTTTTACAACTCCTAAGATCTAACACATCTCTACAAGTGCTGACGCCGAAGGTCTCGTTCATGCTATGCTGTATTGGTATTTACATATAAATATCTAGGTCATTAGTTTGCCGGGATTAGTTGGCAATCTCGTCTCGAGTCCAGCCCTGGCCCTTGTAGGTGCTCAGGTCCTTGGAGGGCTGGGGGTGGCCGTTGTCGATCTTCAGGGCAAAGGGGTTTCGGTCGTGGTCCTGGTCGAGGTTTCCGAGGGTGTGGTTGACCTCGCAGTGCTTGGCCTCGTCGGCTCGGATGTACTCAATCAGGTCTCGCATGGTGGGGTTGGGGCCCATGTGCCAGTAGTCCCTGGCAATCTCGGGGATCTTGACCTTGTGGCCCTCCCACTCGGGCAGTCGGCCGGCGTCAATGTCGGTGATGCATCGAGTGTAGGTGATGACGGCCTCCTCCTCGAGGTAGCCGACGAATCGATGGCAGATTCGAGGAGACATGAGGTAGGCCATGAAGAAGAGGTTGAAGAAGACACCCTGGCCGAGCAGAATCATGGTTCGCATAAAGTAGCCGGGCTTGTGCATCTTGAGGAACGTCAGCAGATGCATTCGCTCGTTGTAGGCCTCCTCCAGCAGAGTCTCGATCCAGGCCCGGTCTCGCTTGAGAGATCGCAGCGACGTCAGATGTCGACACATACCGCCGACCATACCGGGCACGCCGGCAATGGACTCCAGGAACAGGAATCGCTGGTACCACTTGTCGGGGGTCATTTCGAACCGCTTGAGGTTCTCCTGGCCGGGCTTGGGGTGCTTGTAGCCGGTAGCCAAGTCGAAACAGGATCGCATGGTTCGAATGGCAGCCAGAGCACACTTGTCCGAGAAGGTCTTGGCCTCCCGGTGTTTCACAACCAGATTCTCCATCTGCTCCTTGGTGTAGATGGGATGCACCCACATGGGGGTGGTCTCGTAGGTCTGGGAGTCGTCAGCACCGTAGATGGACGAGTCGTTCATCTTGGTGTTGGCCAGCGTCTTTGTGTCATTGGGAGCCTTGACGTAGTCCTCCTTGGAGGTAGCGGTGGCCATGAACCGGTGGTGGGGACGAGCCACCGTCACAGAGACCTTGGCAAGAGCTCTGGAGGTTCGCAGAAGGGAAGTTGTAGTCAGTAAAGACATGTTGGGGAAGTTTTCCGTTTGTTTTGGTGGTTGTCTGAGTGATCTGAGGTGATCTGATGAAAGAGAACCATTTCACTCTGCGGGAAACACTCCCCTTATATATCTTCCAGGGCAGCCGTCTACAGTTAGCACCCTTCTGTGTATGCCAGTACCCTCGATGACTTTGCTCATGCATGGTAGCCGCAAAGCCTAATTTAAAGTAGCCCCCGTTTCCAGGCGCCTCTTTGTCCTATCTCCCGAGCTTATTTCCAACGAAACAATCCCAATCACCACTTTCTAATTGGACTATCTCTCAGGCACCGTTTCCTTCCGACAGCGAGATGTCATGCGGCGTTCTTAGTGTGAGCGGAATCCCCGGAGGTGGAGGAGCGTCGCCACGGCAACGGCACTTATATTGGCGTTATGTGGCGTTCTAAAAACGGGTTTTCTGAGCCACATGGAAACGCTTTTACGCCTCTGTGCACATTTTTTAAAACCTGCCCGATTGGGTCTAGATTCGTGGCGTCAGCCTCAACTCTATTGTCTTTTCTGCATATCTGGCGCATAATTCACCTCCTTTGCGGTATAATTGGCATTGCCTGCATTAAAACAGTCTTGCACTCGCCACAATTTCCATACACTAGCCACTGGTTATGCACCTGTTGTTCCGACGGTTCCGGTGGCGTCAAAATAAGGTTGGGTGTGAAAGAAGCCGGGATATTTGCTCGTCATTGAGCGAATGAGAAAACAGGCAACAAATGTGAAAACACTGGCAATCGCTTCTCCTCTCCCAGAGCTCTCTTCTCACACCCATATCGTTACATTTCTTTGTTTTCGCCGCCCTGCACCTGGGACACGGCTACATCTCTCACTTCAAGCGGCTCAACTTTCTTTCATCTTCACCATTCCAAACATTATCGCCGCTGAGGCCCCATGACCGAGGTACAAGTTATGCACGAGGGAGAGAAAGGGCCGGCTGGAAGAGTGGATACGCTCGCGGGTGGCGCCACAGCCACATCTAGTGCATGTGAGACGTGGCTGATTGTGGCTAGTGATGTTCAAAATGTATGTTGATGGACAGTACCAACATCAAGAAGAGAACATGTGGTTTTTGGAGAGTACTTGTACCGCCATATTCATATTCTGTGGCTTGATGATGACAAATCCTCACTCCCTTTAGTCTCTCGTATACACGGAACGGCTTCTAATCAGGGGTGCTAAGAAACGTGACCTTCCGGTGCATTCCGCTGTGACTCTTTGGTTACACCTGAAGTAAATACAACACTGGGCGGCGATAGAGAGCTCCAAATCGTCTGGGACCACTTTCATTGCATTCCCCGCGTCTCCCCGGTCAAAATGAAATCCCGAAATATATATGTCGCTTATGTAATACTCGAGATATCTTTCTCTTAGGACATAACCTAGATCCTCTCAACCGAGCTAGTAGCTATGGTATTATGACTGTCACGAGAAGAGTAATAATAGAGCGTTAATAGAGCGTTAAACGAGCAGATTATCAGGTGGCGAATGACCAGGTGGTTATTTGTCGATCCAGGACGATAAAAGAGCAATTTGTTTTTTGACATTTTTTCTGGTTTTTCTTTATTTTCTCTCGTTTATTTATTCAACTAATTTAACTAATTTTTTATAATATTACTTGTAATTGTGAAATTCATTTCAGCCACTCTCTACATCAGCCACACCACCAGCCTGTGGCTAAAGTCCAATCCACTAACCTCAGCCAGCCCTCCCTGCCGATCCAATGGCTCTCCATTCTTTCTACAATTGTAATCTTTTCAGATCAAGCCGCACAAGCGGAAGAGGTGGGCGAAGTGTACAAGTAATCGTGAGACAAAAACAACTGTGGAAAACTGTGGAAAACTGGAAAACAGACATCGGCAACCAATTGAATCCCTTCCAATTGGTTCTTGGCCGGTCTTCACCATGTTCAACTTCACACTTTCACCCTCACTGTTGATTGCTACACTTCAACCCTCTGCCACCCTCTAACCTACGTTACCTTTGAGGCAGCACTCGAAGGTGCAGATACACGGAGTACCAAAACATGTGAATAAGTGAGATCAAGTGGTGAACGTGTTCTTTGAGTCACAGACAGATCCAGTCTTTTCCGTCTGTTTTCCTTCTGTTTCCCTTCTGTTTTCCTTCTAGTTCAGATGTTCTATGTTGTTCTAGTATCCACAAACACACCCTCACTCAAACACAAAAGGATAGCCTGAAGATTGAAGACTATATATCCTCGCCGCACCTCCCTTGCCGCTGCTGCCTTATCGAAGAAGATCTGCCGAGAGACAAGTGCCTGAGTGACACAAATGAAATTTAATGCGCGCAGTGTGGGGACAACGTGGAGTATTCGAGGAGTGGAATACCTGTATGATGACGTGTACCTCCTGGTTCGACGAGAGTCTTAAATGGATACCTGACGTGTACTCTAGCAACAGTCATTACACTACATCTATACAGTCTTACAGGTTCAGTCACCAGCTACTCGAACACGCCTTATCTCCAATTCACCAGACTCAGAATCATTCCTTTTTGCACATTTGTTCGTCAACCATCGTACAGTTAGTCTATATTACATTGTATATACATTAGTCCTGCCTCAGTCCTAGTCCAACAGCTTCTCCTCGACCCGTGCAGGCGCCTTGACCATTCGCTCAATGTCCGCCTCCTTGTAGAAATGCGGAGCCACTTCCGTCAACCACTGCGGCTCCAGAGGCATACAGTTGCGCATGTACTCTTTGGACGTGAGCACCAGCTCGTGGTAGAGCAGCCACTTGGGCCGCTGCAGATGTAGCACACTCGAGGGATGGATGTACACCGTCTGGTTGGACTTGACCGTCTTGTACGAATCTCCGCCTCTGTTGAGTCGAGCAGCATTGGGAAAGAAACCGGCAGTGAGAGCCTTTTGAATGGCTGTTTGCGGGTCGTCGAGCTCGGCAGCTGAGACATCAGGGTCGATCTCAACACGGTCACACAGATTGTACAGCTGATCTCGCACGTCTCGGGCTCGTGTCAGCGACTTGTACTGCATAAAGTTGTCTTTGGCCCATTGTTGCGAGTAATCCGCAAGAGACCACTGTCTGAAGACCTCCAGCAGCGTCAGATGGTCTCCTCCGGGCTTGGTGAACATTTCTCGAGCTCGATCCGCGGCCATTTTCTTGTCTTTGGGTCGGAAAAACAACGAAGCAGCTTCTCCAAGCATAGACACGATCGACAGCACTTCAGAGGTGCATTTGTACTTTTCCGAAGCGAGAATAGCGCGGGCTAACATGGGATCCGTAGGAAACTCGGCCATTTGACGTCCAATCTTCGTAGGCTGTCCTTTATCGTTGATGGCTCCCAAAGCGTAGAGCAGTTCCAGCGCTTTAATAAGCGTGTCTTTAGGAGGAGGGTCCATGAACTCGAAAGAGAGAATGTTGACGATTCCCAGAGACATGAGCATCAGTACGACGCCGCAGAGATTCGAACGCAGGATCTCGGGAGTCGTGTTCGGAGGAAGTTCAGACTCAAACGCGCGTTTCGTGTACAGTCTGAAACACATGCCTGGGCCTACTCGTCCAGCTCGTCCTCTTCTTTGTTCAGAAGACGCCTGGGAGCACGGAGTGACAACCAGAGACTCCATTCCTGTCTTGGGGTTGAAGACGTTTTCCTTGACGAACCCGGGGTCGATCACGTAGACGATTCCGTCGATGGTAATGGAAGTTTCGGCGATATTGGTGGCCAGTACCACCTTGCGCGAGCCCTCGGGTGTAGGATCAAAGATTCGGGCTTGTAGTTCGGCCGGCAAATTGGCATAAATAGGACACACAATCATCGGAGGGCATTTGGAGCCCAGCTTTCGGATGGTCTCCTGGAGATTTTCCGCCATGTTTTCAATCTCATCTTGACCCGTCAGAAACACGAGAATGTCGCCTTTGCCCTGAGTAGCGTGAATCTGCATGACTGTAGTGATGGCAGCATGCAAGTAGTTGGCTTCGGGCTTCTCAGTGTGGTGAACAGCCACGGGAAACCGTCGTCCGGGCACCTGGAAGATGGGACAGTCGTTGAAGTAGGCGGAAAACTTTTTGGCGTTCATGGTGGCCGAAGAAATGATGAGTTTCAGCTCAGGACGAGCTCTGGCGATATCTTTCAACAGACCCAGAACAACGTCGGTGTGTAAAGTCCGTTCGTGGGCTTCATCGATCATGAGAGCTGAGTAGCCTGACAGTTCCGGGTCGGTAAGAAACTCTCTCAGAAGCATACCGTCGGTCATGTACTTGATCACTGTCTTTTCCGAAGTCTTGTCCTCAAATCGGATATTGTAACCAACCTGCTGACCAATTCTGCAGCCCACCTCTTCGGCCACACGTGTAGCTACAGCCATGGCAGCCACTCGTCGAGGCTGGGTACACCCCACCATTCCTCTCTGGGTGTATCCTGCTTCGTGGAGGTACTGAGGGAGCTGGGTGGTCTTTCCTGAACCTGTTTCTCCGACAATCACAAGCACCTGGTGGTCCTGGATGGCGTTGAGAATCTCGTCGCGGTACTTGTACACCGGCAGCGACTTGCGCACCTCGTCTATACTTTTCGCGTGTTTCTTGGCCTCCTCAATCTGTTTCAGCATGTTTTTTTCCGCTTCACTTCGACTTTTGCCCTTGTCTTCGTCCGTGTCGGTGGTGAACTTGATCGCCTGCTTGGGATCAAACACAAACTCGTATTGATCTTCTTGAGACGAACTTTTGCCCTCCTTGACACCCGCTTCAGCTCGCTTTCTCTCCTCCCAAAGTTCTCCATCTTCCATTTCCCTCTCGGGTTTCTTCTCGTACCTCTTCCTCAGAGAATCCTTGTCCTTCTCATTGCTTCTCTTTCCTTCAGTGATATAAGCGTCAGGAATCGAGTACCCTTCCACTCCTCTGTCTATCTCCTTTCTCTCCTGTGCAATCTTCAGAACCTGACGCTTGTACTCGATTTCCCGCTGCTCGTCCTTGGTGAGATTCTCCCAGCCGTACTTTCGCACATCGTCTTCGAAATCAGCAACTTCTCTTTCCAAAAGATACAACTGCTGCTGTTCTCGTTTGGAAAGATACTCTTTTCGAGCTATCGTTCTCATTTCGTCCAGCTCCTTTCTGTGCTTTTCGAGATCGTCAGCCATGCTCTCGTCACGTGACGATTTGACCTCCTTCTCCCTTTTTCCCTTCTTTGAATCCCTCTCAGCAAGTCGCTTTGCAAACTCGTCTCTTTCCTTGGCGTCCTTCTCACTGTCGTAATCTGAATGAACATCGTCGACCGTGTGAGCTGTAACCGGGGTAACGGTATCTTCTTTGTGGCCCTTGTGATCAGCAACATCATCCTTATCACCACCACTTTCCTCCTCACTCTCACTCTCACTCTCATACCTCCTCCTTCTCTTGACACTCTTGGTCTCATCAGACACCCTCTTCTTTGTCCTCACTGCAGGCTCCTCAGGATCAAGCAAAAGATCGTACTTGGGTTTGGTAGCAGGAACAGCAGGCTTCGTAATCTTGGCCTTCTTCGTGCTATATCTCTGGAACAACTCTTGTGCAAAACTGTTGATCCCGTTGCCTTCCAGACCCATATCTGTCAGCTGAGCCAACAGATCACGTGCCGACGCTGCCTCCTTGGCCTGAGCCTGGCAGTAATCCACCAGCATCTCATCCGAGGCACCCGTGATTTCTATCAGCTTGTCTGATATCCAGGACATGTCGAAGTGGTGTTTGGAGAGTTGGAAATTTCATATTAAACTCGATGATATGCATGATAGCGGAAGATGGGGGAGGTGAATAATCACGTGATATGGGAGAGATGTGGTGGTTTGGAGAGGAAATTTGGGCTCTTTGGGAGATCCTGATTCTGACCCTGGCTTTCTTTTTCATTTCGGGATTCAGATGGTCTAATTATTGGGCTATTAATATCTCAACTAAGTTAGTTGAAGAAATACTCCACGATGAACAGATTCATGCAAAACACGATGGGAAAGATATATTGCAAATAAGATGATCACATGACCTTCCAATACTCTTCTGATACATAATTTAGTATTCTTATCACAAGTGGCAATACAAACTCATCAAGTTGTAGACCCTCACCCACGTCAACTACTTTACTTGGAAAAACTAACTATCTTTAAACACCACAGAGACATCACTCTATCTGACGATACAATAAAGATATCTGAATTCTGATCAAATATTCTAAATCCCCATCCAATCCTGTCCCAAACCAACCTTCCCTTTTTCTAGTGGCAACACCTCATCTCTTAGTAAGTGACTCAAGCAAAGTTACGTAATCACCTTATATCCATACAACAAACAGCACTTGAAGAACCACAAATTCACTCTCAAAAATAACCAAGAACACGTGCAACACCCAAAATCGAACTCCCATTCACCCCTAATCTCCTTGTTCAAAAACCTCTTCATCACTATCTCGCTTACTAAGCAAACCCTATTGAGTGGCACTACTCCCACAGGTTGATGACATCCATCTCCATTAACCACCACAACACAATGTCGACTGACGAATCTCTGATCAAAGCGGAAAAAGACTACACCGAGGAGCTGGACGCGCAGCTGCCCGAGATCCGGACTCTGGCCAAGTCCAACATTGCGGCTGCCCTAGAAAAACTGCTTGTTTTGGAGAAGCAGACTCGACAGGCTTCTGACCTGGCCTCTTCCAAACGGGTGCTCAAAGAGATTGTGGAGACCACCAAGGACGCAGACAAGGACTGGGCGCTGCTCAATGAGCAGGTGCAGCTGCTGTCCAAGAAACACGGTCAGCTGAAGACGGCAATTGGGTACATGATCCAGTCGGTGATTGATCTCCTGGACAAGGCTCCTTCTGAGGCCACCAAGATCGCCACCATTGAGAACATTCGAACCGTGACCGAGGGCAAGATTTTTGTGGAGGTTGAGCGGGCCCGAGTGACGCTGACGCTGGCAAAAATCCGGGAGGCCGAGGGAGATATTGCCACTGCCTGCGACATTCTGTGCGAGCTCCAGGTCGAGACCTACGGCTCCATGGACCAGAGAGAAAAGACGGAGTTCATTCTCAAGCAGGTGGAGCTGTGCATTCTCAAGGGCGACTTCACCCAGGCGCTGATTCTGTCGCGAAAGATTCTGGTGCGGTACTTTGAGAACCCCGCCGTGCACGACCTCAAGCTCATCTACTACGACTACATGATCAAGATCTCGCTGCACGACCACAAGTACCTGGACGTGGCGCAGCACTACCTCCACGTCTACGATACCCCCAGTGTCGTGGCTGACCCGGCCCAGTGGAAGCCCGTGCTGACCCATATCGTCTACTACCTTGTGCTGGCGCCCTTTGACAACCTCGAGTCCGATCTGCTGCACAAGATCAACCTGGACCACAAGCTGCAGACGCTGCCGCTACAGGCCGAGCTGGTCAAGAACTTCATTGCCAACGAGCTGATGCGGTGGCCCAAGGTCGAGGAGGTGTACGGCTCGGAGCTGCGGCAAAGCGACGTCTTTTCGCCCAAGGTGGAGAACGGCGACCGCCGATGGGACGATCTGCGCAAGCGGGTCATCGAGCACAACATCCGGGTCATTTCCAAGTACTACACCCGGATTCGAACCGCGCGACTGACCCAGCTTCTGGACCTCACCGAGAAGGAGACCGAGGAGTTCATTTCGTCGCTCGTGACCCAGGGCACCATCTACGCGCGAATCAACCGGCCCGAGAGAGTCGTTACCTTCGCAAAGCCCCAGGACACCAACGATATTCTCAACACCTGGTCCGCCAACATTGGCACTCTGCTGGACCACGTCGAGTCCATCGGCCACCTCATTACCAAGGAGGAAATGATGAACGGAATCAAGGCCCAGTCCTAAGCATAATATATTGATGGAATGAAGAATTGTAGGTGTATTAAAACGGTGTAGGTTGTTCTGGTCGTTCACCTGTCGTTTTCTGGAACTTTGCTAATTTTCTTAGTAATAATGCTTAGTAATCGTGCTTAATCAGCAGCACATTGAAACGCCGTATAGACGAACCAAATAGCATAGGTGATGTTCTACACTATCAATAGTGATGACTAAGGTCTGCCATGTAATTTTTCCTTCGTTTTATTTCGAATAAAAACATGCAGGATTGGAATATGATTACGTAATCGCACAAAAATTGCAGTATTGAGGCCCACCTTAAATTACGGGTTCCTTAAAAACATAGGTATCTCGTTATATATCAGCGCCAGTGTAATATCAACTGTACGTCTTTAATCCCCGATTTTTTCTCATCATTTTGGTACCCATATTGTGTACTTTCTGAAATGATCTACGATAATTCATGACATATACTTACGTAATCACACTCAGAATATAATTCCTTGTGGCTCGCCTTGAATTATAGGCTCCCTTGTTTCTTCTGATGCTCTCTATTTTCGCCATCCCTTCACTTACCACTTTACTTACCACTTACTCACCACTTACTCACCACTTACTTACCACTTACTTACTCGTATCTCGATAAAGTTTGTTATGATGATACCTAAAAGGCCAGGCTGATATGTAAAGGTGGACTATTGTATGCAGTGTTGTAAAATAGAGGTTATGACCAATATGTCCTAACCCTATTGTCCCAATGAGGAGTACCCTTTCTGACCAACGAGGTGTTTTATACAAGTGGTTAGGGTTGTTACAGCAAATATGTGTCAATATATCCCAATGTGATGCTACCAAGTTAATCAACAGATCGATTATCGCGGTATCATCACTTGGAGTTACATCTATAAGTGTGTATATCGTAGCAAAGACATCTAGTATTACAGCAGATTAAGAGTCTCAGGCACCAACAACTACGCCTGGAATTACAGTGTTAACGCGACACTATCCAACGACTATCTTACGCGACACAATCAGACGGCTATCTATTTTTCATCGATCGACTATTTCGCTCTACTTTCACAAGTACGACTAAACAACCAACATGGACAACATGTCTAAGGAGGTGAATAAGAAGATTCTCGACGAAGATGAGAGAGATGTTCATGACAAAGAAGTAGTCATGGTGAGAAAGAAGTCCAACCGGACTGATGAGTTTGACGTGCGGAAGAAGTCCCACAGGACTGACGACGTTGACGCGATTGGTGAAAATACCACCATTGATGAGGTTGACAAGATTGACCCTATTGTTGTTCACTCGAAGAAAGTGGATAACGTCCTAAACAAGCCCGAAGAGGCGGTGAGAATTCACCTATTCTTGGCCATCATCGAGTACTTGTACAAGATGGCTGGCGGAGACGATGACACTTCCAAAACGGAGTGCACGATTTGTAACACTTCCTTACAGGAGTGTAAAGACGAGTTCTTCTTGAAGACTCGCGACGAATGGGCTAAAAACGTCCACCAGATTGCTGACTCCATCAAGAACATTGAGCAGCACTGCAAGACTCCCCACAAGAGTCTGAACGAGTCCCTTGACGGACCCCTTGACGGACCCACTTGTCCTGAAAATGGTGAGGTTCCTCGAAACCTTTCCCCCAAGAATATTACGCGTCGAAAGTCTACGACTGCCGACATGAATAGCGAGTTTTACACTTGGCTTAGAGAGGTGACCAAATGTTACTTCCATGACACTTCCACCCAGGAGTGTTCTGATGAGTTCTACGAAAAGACTCACAACTGTTGGACTCCACATGTTCAGCAGATTGACGACTTGAAAAGCGCCTTGCGCGATCGTCCTATTAGAGACCTTGAATCTCTGCAGAACTTCCTGCAAAATGCCACAACATGGCTACTCCTTGACGACCCTATCTCGGTTAAGGGAGAAGATGAGGCTGACGCAATGAACAGCTCCGAAGATACTAAGAAAAGTGCCAACACGGCCGAGAACTCCGTCAATGACTTTGACTCACTCAAGGAGTTCCTGCAAGTCGCCTCGATGTGGCTGCAGTTTCATGACCCCTCTTCTATTACTATGGAGAAGGCGGCTTTGGCGAAGACCAACAAGAAAGAAAATAACTCCGCGACTAAGGAGATTAAACACAAGGCTGAAAAGCATATGCAGAAAAAGCACAAAAACATTCACAAAAAGAACAAAAAGAACAAAAACACTAAGAAAAATCAGAAAAAGTCCAAAAAGAATCAGAACAAGGTGTCTCAACACCTGACGGCTACCATTAAGGAGCCAAAGACCCAAGAGTCAGTACAGTCCCAATGGACCCCACACAAGGTACCTCACGTAGACAACCTGAAGGTAACCGTTACAGAGACTCCACAGAAGAGCCTCGACGCGAAGTCATGTGACCAGGAACGGGCCCTCTTGCCGACTGGCAACAGCTCTGGTGGGGACCCTAGTAAGGCACATGATGAACGCCACGAGAGAGATATCAATCCTCCATCTAGTCACACAATGACACTATTTTCGTGCCTGAAGAGCACAAGCAAGAAGCTATTAGCCACAAGCTTTGCGGTTATCAAGAGTATGACTGCGTGTGATCGGGGAGAACGAGCGATAGTGCAACACGGTCACTCTAGTACCCCATCCACATCGACTAACCATTACACTGTCACAAGTGTCATTGGACAAGCCAACAACGGCGACAAAGAAACACAACACACTAAGAACCATAGTTCAAGTCCACACATTGGACAGCAGGTACAGACAACAATGGGATTCCAGGGAACACCCCCGCGGCACTCCAGCAATGGAGAAGTAACGGCAGTAAGTACTGATGACGGATCACCTGAGTCTGTGGAGATTGTTGACGAAAAGTTCAATGTTACCGACGTTGATAAGAGTAAGCGACCTTCTCATGGCCCGGTATTTCAGATAAACCACCTTCAAGCCCAGAAGGCCAAAACGAACTCTGTCCCTTGGCTCATGGACTCTGGCTGTGAAGGAGTATCCGGCGTTACATCACTACGAAACATCCTGATTAACCACAAACCTGCAACTGCTTACTTCAACTTTGGGAGTACGCAGCATATCGCCTACGAAACAGGTGATCTTCCACTAGGAAATGGACAGTACATTCACGATGTCCACATTTTGCCTACCATCTGCAAAACTCACAATATCATCAACCCGATGTTTACACTTACACGAGAGTACAATGACCTCGATACAACGCTGAACAAACAGCAGCAATACATTGCCGCCGGTACCAAAAAGAACCCGAGCGAGTTCCAAACACATGTAAGGAACGAATCATTGACCTTTGTCATGATCCCGTCCTACGCGGACCCCGACTATGATGTTGATCTGTCGGAGATGAACTTCGACGACGATGCAATTTTCAAGCACAGAGAGATGTACCATCTCGAATCAGCTAGACCCAGGGACATACTGTCGGACATCAATTATGTTCATCGACGCCTGGGCCATATTCCATATGACAAGCTGCGCTCTCTCTACACCAGTGGACAGAGTAAACTCATTGAAGGCATGCCCAAGTCCCTGACGGGCACTGAAGAAGTATGCCAAGCCTGTATCTACGGGAAATCGGTCAATCAAACGACACCGAAGAAAAAGACACAATATGTCCGCATTTTGGACGACAAGATCGATACCAAGACTGGTAAAATCGTTAAGGTTACGGCCAAGGACCAAAGCTCCTCATACAGACTACACAGAGTCTCCTCAGACCTTTGTGGACCATTTCCACAGTCTACTCAAGGCAACAACCAGTTTGCCACCTTCACTGATACATACACGAAGGCCACCTATGTCGCCCCTCTACCATCGAAGGAACCGACATCAGTCCGAAAAGCCATGAACAAATACATGCAGTGGCTTGGAATCAACTCCATCCATGAGAAAACTACACCCACGTCCATCTTAACAGACAACGGTAGTGAGTTCAAGGGCTCATTTACAGAGCTACTAGAGGAGCACAATATTGCTCATTTGACCACAGGCCCTCACGCCTCCAAGAGAAACGGGGTAGCCGAGAGAATGAACCGAACAATTCGGGGATCTTCAAGAACCCATACATTGGATAAGCCCACACTGGGCAGATACTGGGACTACGCAGTTTCATACGCTGGTCACCAATACAACATCACAAAGATCGTCAACCACGAAGGCGATGACAAGACGGCCTACGAGGCCCTTACAGGACGAAAACCAAAGATCCTTTTAGAATGGGGCTCAGATGTCTACGTACACATCCCCATGAAGGTCGGCGACCCGGCTTCACGAAACAAGCAAGATGCTACAGCTGAGAAGATGCTATACCTCGGCCCTACTGACAACATGCGTCATAGCTATGTCCTTTCCACTGAAAATTGGACTGTCAAAGAAGTATCCCATGTGGTACCTTCACTGGAACCTTCCACACTATGGAAGAGTCTCCCTGAACATCTCAGGACACCTCCTGATTTCTTCAAAAACACGGCATTTCACGACATCCATACCACGTCGTCGAACGAACAGAACCTCCAGTCGGCTCCTGCAAAGGAGATCAGTAATTCGGGGTTGACTTCAACACCAGTCCCGTTTGCCGTCGGCACACCACTCAACAGGCCCAAGAGAAGGCGAAAGCGAAAGAACAAGCTGCTCAACGAAGGTGTGACCATCCCTGATACAGTCAAACCAGTTGAGGACACGGGCGTCATGAACCCACCGTCTTCAGTTGGAACTGACCAATCGACTGATGTGGCCGAAGACTCCCTACAGCCCACCATGGTACGACCTCCCGAGACTACAGAGGATTCACAGTCTACAAAAACTGGCCACAATGAACCAGTGGAGAGGTCGGGCCCTGCCGAGACACAACGACATCCTTCAGACAGGGATAGTCGGCTCGAACAGGGGGAGAAAGACTCGGACCACGTGACCACCACGAATCCCGAGAACTCGATCGAGCCGGATTCAGAGAATCAAGATAGCCACGCTATTGAAGATCAAGATGTGGAGATGGACATTGATGAAGGACCTGCAGACACAAGTCTGACAGAGATACCTGAAAATGCCATCACTGATAACACTGATGCCGAAGAGCATACGAACGAGACTGTCTCAAACACAGACCAGATCTCAGAGCCTGCCACAGAACAGGTGCCCACTGGTGATACAACGCCCACTGGCGATACAATCCCAGCTGGTGATACAACGCCCACTGGCGATACAATCCCAGCACAAGAAAACGAGTGTGATTCTGAGCACATTACACCCGTTGATCCTCAAGTGTTATTGGACAGCATCGAACAATGCAACAACGATTTGGTCGAGGCACAACTTGCTACTCCAAGCACCGTTATCCATGAAGAAGTGGACAAATCCCAAGAAGGTGATGTCGGTGTGGTGAGAAGGGGCAAAAGGACCCTCAAGCCGACACAACGATACAGTGATTGGCGAAACAATGAAGCAACTGCTCCAATGAGCGCTTTGTTTGACTCAAGAGGCAACAACATTTCACACATTGCGTTGAAGCCCAACAACCATGAGGTAAGTCGCTACACGATTGCCCATGCTGAACTGATCAAGACAGAGACAACGAAATTCAAACCTGAGAACGTTGTGCAGCCTGAAAACGAAGTAAGGCTCAAGTGGTACAAAATCACCAAAGATGAGGATGGTACAAACAGACGTCCCATCATAAAAGCAACCCTGCCAAAAAATGAAAGGGAAATGCGAAGAGCTCCCGATGGAGATGACTGGATCGACGCACAAGTCAAAGAACTGCAAGACCAGCTTGATACAGAGGCCTTAATCCCTGTTTTAAAGACACCTGATATCGACCCTAATCAGATTATTCCGGTCACATGGGTATTTACCCTGAAGAGGGACATCAACTATGATCCCATCTTGAGAAAGGCACGAATGCCTATTTGTGGAAACCTCCAACTTGAATCTACCTACGATGAGACCTCGTCTCCTGTTATGATGAAAACAACTCTACCCCTGTTCTTGGCGGTAGCTGCACAGAATCAATGGACCATCCATCAGATTGATATTAGTCATGCTTACTTAAACGCTGACATTGACAAGGAGATCTACATCAAGACTCCCCGAGCATTTAGGGATTCATTCGGAGTGTTACCACCTCAATCTGACTATCTACTGAGAGTTAACAAAGCAGTATATGGACTCAAACAATCTGGCTACCTTTGGTACTTGTGTTTCACACAGTTCCTGGTCAATGAGCTGGGCTTCGAGCCATCTGCTAGAGATCCTTGTATCTTCTTAAAGTACGAGATCACCGTCCGAGAAGACGAAGAAGAGAAAAACTACAGTGGCCGGAAGAAGTCAAAAACAAATGACCAGATGTCACAGACGAAGTATCTGAACAAAGAGGGCAAACCCTTGAAACGAAAACTCACACACCCGATTGTGGTACTCCTTTACGTGGACGATTGTTTGATTATTCACAGACATGAATATTTGGTGAAGATTTACAAGGAGAAAATCCTGAAGAAGTTCCCTGGCAAAGAGACTCAGGGTGGTATTGGAAATTACCTCGGTATGACCATTAACCAGAACAAAGCGTGTGATATGATTGAGATCCACCAGCACAACAAGCTCGATGAGATCATTGACGAATGGAAGGATGACAGCCGATTTGCTAAACTCCCGATGACTCCAGAAGAAGGAAGGAAGTTGAGACAAGGAGAAGTGGACAAAACCCCTCTCCCTCCAAACAACCAGTATTTGTCTATTGTCGGCAAACTGGCATGGGTTACAGGAACTCGCCCAGACATCGCCTACACGGTGAATGTTCTGTCACAACAGTGCAGCCAGCCTACTCTCTCGAGTTGGCAACAGGCCATCCGCCTGGTTAACTACTTGGCTGAAACCCGTAACTACGTTATGGTGTACAAGCGAGACCCACGAATTGGCAACACTATGGAAGCTTACGCCGATGCGTCATACAAGCAACTTCCAAATGCAGGATCTGTTTCCGGTATGGTCTTGACCTTTGCTGGTAATGCATTCTGTTGGAAGGTTAAGAAACAGAAACATATCTCGGGCTCCACTAGAGACTCAGAGATGTCTGCCACATTCACTGCAGTTCACTACGTGAACCACTTCCGGACAATTCTGAAGGAGTTGAACATTCTTCAGCCTTACGAGAAAAAGAGCTCGAACGGCGAAACAGTCTATCCACCAACGATTGTCTACCAGGACAATCAAGCCGTGATTCACTCAGTTCACAATCTGAAGATGAATGAAGTGTTATCTGGGCTTACGAGTGGCTACTCGAAGTTCATCAAAGAGCACGTAGACCACGGCGGCATTCAATTGCATTACATCAGTACTCATGATCAAAAGGCTGATATCTTCACCAAGCCATTAGGCATTACACTGCACACTCGATTTATGCCTTTGCTGAGCTTAAAGAGCATCCCCTTATCTGACACCCAACGGAAACAGATGATCGAGAAATCGAGACAAAAGAAAGCGGCTTTCACAACAGTTGCATAAAACAGGGGGAGTGTTGTAAAATAGAGGTTATGACCAATATGTCCTAACCCTATTGTCCCAATGAGGAGTACCCTTTCTGACCAACGAGGTGTTTTATACAAGTGGTTAGGGTTGTTACAGCAAATATGTGTCAATATATCCCAATGTGATGCTACCAAGTTAATCAACAGATCGATTATCGCGGTATCATCACTTGGAGTTACATCTATAAGTGTGTATATCGTAGCAAAGACATCTAGTATTACAGCATGCAGCACTGAACATCTGTCTTCTCACTCCCGGCATGCTCAAGAGTGTTTTGAATTCTCCGTTTTTCAGCGAAAACCGCCGGAAATCGCTGTACGGCGATTTCCGACGGCTGAAAACCACAAACACCGAGGGATATGAGGCCAACATCACCGCCTGGAAGTCTGTGATTCTCGACTTTTGCCGGACCAGCCACCATGTCACCTTTTCCACGGGCCCCAAGCTGCTCAACGATCTCATTCTCGCGCCCCATGGCAAGCCCCAGGGTCTGGATATCGTGTTGGACCAATTGCAGGAGCAGGAAGCGATCACAGACCTGAACACGTACTTGGGACGGTTTTATATGGACATTACGGGCACCAGACCGAGTGGAATTGCGTCCATCATGTCGTGGGGAGTTGCATCGTTGGTGAGGGCTTCGGGGATGGTCAAAGACCCGCTTGAGAACGCTTCCAATGGACCTGGAACGTTGAAGGAGCGGACTTTTGTAGTGGCTGATGTCGTTCAGGAGGCGTCCGAAACGGCGGTGGACTATAGGGGCTACGTGGGCAGCATTTTCACGTTTGGCGAGTTTGTCAAGATGGTGCAAAAGAGCCACAAGGAGTACAATGCCGTGGACGCTAAATGTATCTTGTCCAGGTTGTATAGAACCGACAAGTGTTCCATTTCCCCCGGACTCGACATGGTTGACGTGAGCAACTGTCCTGTGAGCTACGATGTCACTGTGATCAAATTTGGAGATGGAAAAGACTCTGTTTCTGAACAGGACAGATCCATCGCTACTCTCAAACAGACCATGAGTGACATTCAGACGAAGATTACTACGATTGAAGGACGAATTGAGGAGTGCACGAGGGAGGCCAAGAGATATCTGCAGAGCAAGAACAAAAACACAGCCTTGTCTTATCTCAAGATGCGAAAGTTGAACGAAAAGTCGCTTGAAAACGCCTCCAGCTCGCTAGTGAAGCTGGAAGAAGTCATGATCGCCATTGACAGCGCTGTGACGTCTCAGCAAGTGCTGGGACAGCTGGAATCGTCTTCGGAGCTCATCAAACGCATCAACAAGGAGATTGGAGGCGCTGAGCGGGTCAACAAGGTCATGGACGACTTTGACGAGCAAAAGGCGCTGTCCAAGGAGATCCAGGACGCTCTGGAGCAGGACAATGTGCCTGAGGAGGAGATTGACGACGAGCTGGCGCTGATGGAGGCTCAGGAGAAGGCCAAGAGTGGTGTCAAGGACGAGACTGATGCTCTTGTTGACCGGCTGTCTGACCAGTTTGGAGACCTGAAGATTCCCACAAAGAAGCCGCAGGCTGAGGAGAAGGCCACGGAAACTAATGGCAAAGAGCCCGAGGCTCCACTGCAGACGTAGTGTATTTATTGGTGTATGTAAGAGAATGTTGGCATATGAGGGGAGTGTAAGAGGTGTATTGATTGGTTACAGTACAAGTAGTACAGTACGAGTACTTGTAATAAGGAAGAATGTATTGGTGCAGAATAAGGGTGTATTAGGTCGATGACGTACTCGTACTTGTACTCGTACATAGTCTAGTGATACAAAGGTACGGACAAGGGAGTGATTAGGGAAATAATAACTGTTAGCACGATAATGCAATAATAATGGCGACAATTAGCACGTATACAATAATAAAGGCGATCATTAGCACGTATACAATAATTACTGCCTAATTGGATAATATCAAAGGTGACGTTACACTACAATACGGATACTCTACAAGGCACCAATGACTTTCAATATGACAAGGGTCTAAACCAAACCCAGGTGTGTAGTGTTTTTGAGGCAAAGGTGACCCCGAAAGGAGCAATGCCAAGTCTCAACAGACAAGGAGCTCATTGCTTGTACCTGCCAAGAGATGCCATCCGTGGAACAAGGGATATGGTGAGACAACGGAAACGTGCAGATATAGGAACTACCAAACACAGACGGGAATGTGCAACGAGGGAATACGTGGTTGGCAGGGTGTTTGTGTTTGACCGTAAGGCTACTTTCGGATCAACTGTTCTTGAGCGGGGATGATTGGGTTCTTCAGTTATTTGGTGACGTCATGTCTTCATACGGCACAGAATAAAGGCATTGACATTAGTACTAATAGGCCCTTGTTTATTGACCAATACGGAGGAAGAGATATTGGAGTGTTGTAGTTTCCTAGTGAGCTTTGAGAGCTTTGAGAGCTTTGATGGGTTCTGATTTCATGTCCATCATCTGTCTACAGATACCTATACCTATACAGTAGAAACACAGCCTATATCCGGAAAAACGGAACATTCAGTTTACCCAGTTCAAGCATCAATACAAACTGCAAGACAATACATATTGTTACATGCTACCCCGAGAATACAGACAGTATGTCCACGGGTACTACTGTTTACCCCCACAAGTCCGCGGAAAAGCAACGATCTTGAGAATTTGACGCGAAATAATGTCCAAGAATGCTGCCTATCCCGGCCTGAAATATGCAAATTGAACCCTGATGATCGTGAGGTATTTGAGACACTATTTACAGAGGTGCAAGTGGTCGTAGAAGAACGTGGTATAAGTCACGCTCAATAATGACATTTCTGACATTGCCATCTTGGCATCGACAGCACCCATTACTGTATATCTTCCTTGCTCTTGGCGTGAGGCATTACTCTTGACAAGTTGACATGTTTGCCCAACCTTGAGCCACGGTGAAAAGCTGACATTAATGCCAAAAAGCAACTCCCAGAGGGAAAGTGTGTATCGGGCTATTGTGGTTGCCCAGACTAGCAGCTCCAACGTTCCAGCTACCTGTTTGATCGACGTCAAGCCTCACTGTGATGAAATGAAGATCTACAAGTACCAGTACTGAAGATAAGAGAACCAGTAGATAAGAGAGCCACTACTTGTAGATAAGAGAACCAGTTAGAAAGTCCACTTTAGAAGTCCAAAGCTTCTTCTACAGCGCTCAACAACACAGCTTCTCTACTTTACAGCCACAATCTGGGGAAGTCGTCATAGTCTGTTGGCAATAAAGACGGTGATCATGAGCCAAAAAACGTGGGGGTCACCAAAACACGCGGGGAGCAGGAATATCCCCAAGTATCGTCGCTGGAAGTCACGGCAGGAGAGTATTTCATCCCTGCCACTGCTAAGACGCAGGAGTGAAACCGTGAGGGGAAAGGGATACCGCCCACATGTAGAGCTCCTTTGTGTGGTTCTAACGGTGATGAGAAATAAGCTGCGCGAATACGACAAAATATTAAAAAAGGAAATAAAAGAAACAACCGGTGAAAACTTGGATCACCACAAATAGTAATCACACACCTCTGAGACAGCTGCCAAAAATTCGGTAGACAAAATCACCCCCTTAATATGGCAACTTCTACTGTACTTCAAACACGTAAATAACTCAGTGGGTCCAACCTTGCACCTATGAGCAAGAACCGTCTCCAAAGTCTCCAGAAGCTGCCGAAATAGCTACATGCCGTTTCTGAGGAAGCAACCTCGGGTAAAAAAAAGCAACACGGCGAAAATGCTGGTGGCCGCAGTCCACGTGACCCACCGCGGTCGTCCTGCTCACTGGCATGTCCACCACCCAGAGATGCATGTGATTCCGAGTCTGTCCGAAGCGACATGGCTAAGTCCGCAGCTTGACTTTGAGAGCAAGCAGCCCGCGAGTACGTTGCACTACAGTAGGAGTCGGCCCCGTTCTCCGTCTCCGTCTATATATTTTCGCTGGCGGGGTGGGGGTCGAGTGGGGGCCACACCTCCCGTCTTCAAGAAATGTGCCCTCTTTAGTTTCTCCCTTCAATAGTGTGCGGCTTATGCAGCGTGGGGGGCGTTCCCTTTTTTTTCCCCTTGTCGCTTATCTGCGCGTGGGGGGTCCCGAGACAAAGTGCAAATAAGGTTGTACCTTGGCAGAAGGTTAACGATGGCGGGCAATAGTTTGCAATATGACTCCAAAGAGAGAAACTTGGACATGGAAAGCGTTTGATTTCTGACGAGCAAAAAAGAAAAACCGGACTTGCCCTGCTCTGCGGAAACACAAAACCGGCAGCTGCAACCTCCACTCGCTACCCCTCTCGACAAATCTTCATGACCCCGCCTTTCACGCTCCTTCAAGCCTTCTCCGATCCTCTCTCGTTGCTAGCTTAAAAACCCGTTGTATCGTGCCTCACTAGTCCACGGGGGACGCCTATCATTGATAACCGCCTTCTTCTGCTGTCTCGATCTTGCTGCACAATGAATTTCCGCAAGCTGAATCCCAAGACCTGGCGGCTTGTTTCGCCAAAGACGGTGGTGGTCAACTCGCCAGAAGCCTTTGTGGGCGTCGTCGACGGCCTATATCGCATTCTCAGATCAAAACACCTGTGGCTCAACTACTGCTTCATCCCCATCGGCACTATAGCCATGCTGGCGGTGTCGTACGCGACCAACCTGCTGTTCCAGCTGAAACCGGTCGAGTTTCCGGCCTCGGTCATGGTCCTGGCGGTGCTCTTCACGGGCATCATGGTCACCGAACGCATCTTTGGCACCAAAGTGTCCGATTTCCTCATGCATTACTTCAACATTCCAGGCAAGTTTCTGCTCAAATGGCTGGCTGTGTGCTTCAGTGGAGCCTTCATCACGCTGCCGCTCTCGCAGCACGTGACCGTTGGTCAGGCGTGGTCCATGGGCCTCATTTTCATCATCGGCCTCGCCTTCTACCTCGGCATGTGTGCCTACATGGCTCTGGCAGTGGACTGGTTTGTGGGCCTGTTTCACAAACAGAAAATCAACGACGAAGAAAAACAGGCGGAGGACAGCTTCGACCAGGTCGAGGAACCCACAGGCGAAACCGAGACGGCCACGTCGACCGATCTGGAAAACGGAGAACCCATGGTCGACAATATCGTCATGAACCCTACCGAGGGCGATAAAATCGAAGAGGAGGAGAAACAGCACCCAGAGGTGCCTCTCACGGTGTTCGAGAAAAGCTCCAACTTCGTCTACGACAACTTTGACGACATTTTCTACTTTGTGCTCTTCTGGGTCGGTCTGGTCGTCTACTACGCCAGAGGATACGCCATGATCATGCACACGGCCATGGTTGCGTTTGTGTTCCGCCAGGTGAACAAACTGCCGCCGAAACTGAAGCGGTACCTGTCGCCGGTCATTGTCACGGCCGGAATTTGCATGCTCATCATTCTCATCACTTCTCTGATTGGCAACCATCACAAGCCTCGAGACTTTATGAACGACCTGAGACACTTCAAGACCGGCCGAAACTACCTCTATCTGGTCAACAACTACCGACACTGGAACGAGGTCAACACCAACGGCATGTACCATCGTCTGCCCGGAGCAGGAGACATTTACTCGTCGTTCATGGACGCCGGAATCATCGCCATGTTGGTGCCTCTATACGAATACCGAGCTGAGCTCATCGAGCACTGGATCATGCTCATTGTGCCGATTGGTTCCGGAGCCATCCACTTCTTCTGTTACCCTGCCATCTGCTACAGACTGTGGCTCACCTCGGAGCAGGCTCTTGGCTTTGCAGCTCGTTCGGCCACTCTGGCGCTCGCTACGCCTGTCACCGAGGGTCTGGGAGGCAACATCCAGGTCACGGCAGTCACCGGTGTGCTTTCGGGTATTGTCGGCGTTCTGATTGGCGACTTTTTGCTGGAAAAAGTGTACAGAATCCCGATGGACAATTTCATGGTGGTGGGCATCACCTACGGCACGAACTCCTCGGCCGTGGCTGCCACCACTCTTCTGGCTTCGGACCGCCGCACTGGAGCCATTGCATCTCTGTCTTTTGTGCTGTTTGGAATCACGCTTGTGGTTCTCACTGCTATTCCGCCTGTAGCCAACGTGGCCAAGCATTTGGCTGGAAAGTAAGCGGGAAAAGGCTCAAAGACGTTTATTTATCTATATATTGCATGCATTAATGAGGTTTTACTTGACGAGTGCGAAGCACGAGTACAAGTAATTACTGTACTGTACTGTA
The DNA here is from genome assembly GCA_001600535.1 of Yarrowia sp. JCM 30696. Taxonomy (NCBI): domain Eukaryota; kingdom Fungi; phylum Ascomycota; class Dipodascomycetes; order Dipodascales; genus Yarrowia; species Yarrowia sp. JCM 30696. Next base: position 132,220 of record BCKG01000010.1, read on the forward strand.
CTGTAGCTACAATTATGAGGACAAGAGGTTGAGAAAGATATGAGTGCTTTTATGGTGTAGTGTGTAAGTACTGTAGTCTATAGAGAACATTTATGATCTACTTAACTCGTTGTCTATGAATAAGAAGCATTCTCTTATGATGAAGTCGACAATGAGGTATCTCTCAGCTACTTGTACTAGGTACTCATTCTTAATCGCTTCTACTGGTAATAGATCAACCCAGTCCTACTCAGAGATCAAGTGATCGCGATAGTCTGAAAAAAATGGCTCTTTACTTGTTCACCCTTAACGTATATCCTAATGTCTTTTGTCCAGAGAGCTACCGGGTACTAGTGAGATGTTCAATAGAGCTACAACTAACAATCTGCGTACTACAAGTAATATCTTCTCAGCCTGATATACGTATCACCAACTAACTATAACAGCCACCTATTATTCCAATAACTTGATAACGTAGATTATGCATTGATAATGTGAGATTATGATAGTTCAGAACAATGAACGGTATATGAATGTAGACTAAGCGGTATGTACAAAGACATTTACAGTATGATCTGATCTGACAACATGATTTCCGTCTACTCTTTCTCTTTGCTTTCCTCATATAAATAAATTAACTGTAGATATGCTTCTTCCCAGTCACCTCCTAATAACTATACACAAACGAAGGCTCCAGCTCGCCAGCCATCTCCCGCTTTTCGTCCGACATGGCGTTGAACGCGTCCACGTACTCCTGGGTCCGTTTCTTGGCATTGTCTCGGTACACTCCGTACATGTAGATGCAGCACGCGATCATGGACAGAGCGGTGAAGCCCACGCCGATGGCCAGACCCTTCTTGTACAGAGGAGCGTCGACCTTGATGTACGAGAAGGTGGCGATGATGCCGCCAATGTTGCCAAAGGCCACCTGGTAGGCCGTGGCCACAGATCGTCGGTGGGTGCCTCCAAAGTTGAGGTTGGTCCAGCACACAATCAGCGGCATGGCGGTGTATGCTCCTGAGGCGATCATGAACAGCGCTCCGTATCGCACGCTGGTGTTTTCCGTCTCCGTGAGAATGACAATGAAGCCGATGATGCAGATGATGCCCGACACCACCGCCAGGGTGAACTTGTGTCTGATTCTGTCAGACAGCACAGCCATGGCCATGGAGAATCCGAAAGCTGCGACCCAGGGGGGCACGGATCGGAACTGCGTCTGGATGGGGCTGTATCCGAGCGACTTGACAATCTCCGTGGCAAAGTAGGCGTATCCGTAGGCCGGAACAATGAGGCCAAAGTACATGAAGCCCGCCAGCCAGATCTTCCAGTCGGAAAAGATGAATTTGACGTCGCCAAGGGTCATTTTTCGCTCAAAGTTGGAAGCAACCGAGCCAACAGCCAGCTTCTCCTTCATGAACTGTCGCTCGTTGTCAGACAGAAACTTGGCGTCTTCGGGGAAGTCCGAAATGACAAAGTACATGAGCAGCGCGATTCCAGCGGTGGCAGCGCCCTCGAGAATGAAAATCCATCGCCACGACTCGTAGCCCTGGGTGCCGTCCATGTTGTTGATTCCCGAGGCAATGAGACCGCCAAAGGCTCCAGCCAGACACGTGGACGAGAAAAAGAACGAGTACCGCTTCTGGGCCTCTTCTCGTCGGTACCACATGGACAGCAGGTAGAAGCAGCCGGGGAACATGCCTGCCTCAAAGAGACCGAGCAGGAACCGGCAGGCGCACAGCTGGCCAAAGTTGGTGACAAAACCCATGCCCAGAGTGACCACGCCAAACAGCACCATGCACCCCGACAGCCACTTGTGGGGCTGCAGTTTCTTCATCAGCCAGTTGGAGGGGATTTCGGCCAGAATGTAGGGCACAAAGAAGATGGTCAGCGCGGTGTTGTACTGGTGACCCTTGAGATCCAGATCTCGAGAAAGACCGTAGACATTTGCGTTGGAAATGTTGACTCGATCCAGGAAGGCCAAAAGGTAGAGAAAACAAATGGCCGGGATGATTCGCAGATCGAGCTTGCGCATCAACTTGCTCTGGTTGATGTTGTATTTCTCCGCCAGCTGGTCAATCTGCTGCTGGTGAGTCAGAGTCTCGTGGTCAAAGTCGGTGTACGACGTCTGCTCCACCACCAGCTCGCCTTTGTAGGGAGCTTCAAAAGAGTCCGAAGAGGGCATTAGAGAGTTTTGTGTGTGTCGATCGGATGGTCATCTCAAGGTGACAGCATCTTCTTTTTATATACTTGGACCGAAATGTGTCATGAAAAAGGAGTACGGCTGGACAAAGAAAGACTCGCGTGCATAAGGGTGGAACTTGGAGACGGTCTAAAAAACGCAATATTGGTCCGAAAGAGGCGAAATTCGAGCAGATTATTATTCAAACGACTACGACTCGCTCGTGTTATTTTCGCCCCTGCTGCTTCATTTTTCAGCTACCCAGACCGACTTCCCCTCTGCCACTCTTGCTGCCATCAAACAAAGTAAAGTTATGGTTGCAGTAGGGCTGAAGTGCAGATGGGGTGGAAAGAGGGTGCTAAAAATGGCCCAAATTGCACGGATTGAAGAGAATTTTTTGAAAATCAACTCCTCTCACGTGACCTAATCACGTGATCAAATACTCCTCTTCTTCCCTCTCTTCCCCGTCTCAATATCCGTGTCTTGATCCCCCGCTCCACTCGCCTAAACTGTAATACCGGCTTCCCCACACTGTCATACAGCAGCGTCGATAGCTTGACAAAGAGGTGAAGCGGTGTAACGGGGAGTTATTACAATGACAAGCACCCGGCAAGGGCTAATTAAGTCTACCGATGTACTGTGGGGTGCACCCAGACCGAAAATCGGCTGTCGGAGGAGCAAGAAGGAAGTCTAAGGTCTGAGGGCATTAGTAATCGGGATCTGGAGACGCTCTGTTGGCTGCGTTACCGGAGCGATAACGGAACTCGAGAGGCATGTGTGGGCCCTCGGGCCTCTTGGCGCACGCACTGGGGCCTCTCCAGCAGTGCTTTTGAGACGCCCGGAGGGTTTTCTGAGACTTGCCCTTCCGGCCGCCTAACTGAGGTTTCCTGCTTTTTTTTAGGTTTTTCAAATAAGGTTTTTCAAGATAGTCTTTGTCCAAGCTAGGTTTTTGAAGGAACAAGAAACACCTTAAAACGGGCTTTATTTGGAGGTATTAGGCGCCCAGAATGATGGGGAAACGTCGTATAGACACGGGGACACGTCTGAGCGATTTCTGGCGGCCCCCACTTTCATCCGAAACTACTCCGGTCTGTGTGGGGTCAGTGGGGGCGCCCAACGGTCGGTCTCTCGTGTTCGGAACAGCCGTGTATCTTTCGGCAAATAAACGAACCTAAGGGAAAGGTGTTCCGATCTTTTTTGATGTGGAATAATAGAGGCGATTTTGTGAGTGATTCTGGTTGCTGGTGAGATAGGGCTGTTGGAGGTAACAATTCTGGCCAATAGAAACACGCGATTTTCAATTTATGCCATTTTTCGTTATTCTTGCCTGCGGATACCGTTCCCGATTCGAGCGGACTAACTGCATAAAACTGGGTTTGGAACTTTTCATCCAACTCCTACCTGAGAGATGTGTCCTCAAAAAGAGGCGATGGGTCTAACCGATGAGCTGTGAGTCGTGCCACAAATTACAAAAAAAGCGGTATCGCAATCATAGAGACAAACTCATCTTAGTCATCACCTCTTAAAGTAGAGTCATGATACATCACCATCCATACCATAGTCTAGACCTCGGCTAAACTCCAAGCTCATCCCCACTTCTCCACATCTTGGCTAAGATCGCTTTGTACGTCTTCTGCCTCATAATGTCTCACCCAACTAATGACGCACCGGGGTGATTGGACGATAAGATGGGAGTAGTGAGAAGCTTAGTAATCAAGATTGTGGAAGCTTAGTAATCAAGGTCGTGAATGTTCAAGTAAAAGCTTGAGTGAGAAGGTGACTTTATAGGTCTCTTGAAAGTCCAATATTAATATTTGAGCTCCCTCGTCTCGTATTTGTTAATAACTAAGACATTGCGAGCACACTGGTATAATTATATTGCATTTCGGATAACGGGAACCTCGAAAAGTGACCCCTAGCTGACTTTTTTCCTCAACTATTTTTTTAACTAGTGGAAACTAGCGTGAGATTATGATTAGTAAGAATAAGATTATGTAATGTTTTGATTAGTAAGCTTTCATCAGAGTTGAGAAATAGTTAAGGGGGCAGGTGTTTTAGTTCTCTGGAAGACTCAAAAATGAGAAAAATTGATTAAAAATGAGGAATCAGTTGAATAACAGCATTAATTATATTGACTGAACTGATTTAATCTTCTTTTGGATAACTGGAAAGTGGATTTTGAACCCCTAGCTGGATTTCGTCTTCAACTAACTCTTAACAAAGTATGAATGATGGTGAATCGAAGCTGAGGGTCCTACCAAGAGCAGCAAGTGTGAGAATGTAAACGTATGACACTCACAAGAGCGTCTGACATTGTTTATCTTGTAGTGTCTATAAATTACTGTCTATTTGGCTCCTGGAATTCCCCCCTGACAGCTCTGCAACACTACTAGTTTTTGACTATTCACTAGGTTCCTGGATAAAGGAGATCTTTCTGATCATTTTGATACCATACAATCCATACACTGGTCTCTTTCAAGTCTCATCGTTGTAACTCCTCATACATCACCCAGATCTAAGCCCATGCTTAAACCCTACACAACCTAGACTGGAGGAGAGTACTTGACAGAGATACATATCGTCAAATAAAAGAGAAATTGGTACATGTAATATATCATTTTGAAGAGAAAAGTGAGGGTATTCTTCCTGTACCCTTCTCAGTCTGTCATCTCTCTTGGTAGAGCATAAAAATGAAGAAAATTCCAAATCAACTCTAAGAACCAAAACATACTCCCAAATTATCTCGCACTCTTCCCAATCACCCAAACGTCACCCCCAACTTTCCCTCAACTTGCCCACAACCTCCCCCATTTTCTGCAGCATCACTCACCTCTCTCACCAAATAAGGTTCGCTGACTAATCTTCCCATCCACCTCTCACCTGGATGAAAATAACGTTCGAAAATTTCACTCTCCATCACGAATCAACATGTCCCAGACTATTGGTAAAGTGAGTATAGGCGGCACAAAAACGACGGTTTTTGCGGTGATCTGACAACACGCCCCTTCATCCCCGCTAACACAGGCTCGGCTGGCATTTTCGCGAACGTGGCACTTTGTGGACGTTGCCAAGGAGCAGCGAACCCTCGGTCGTCTGGCCACCTCCATCGCCCAGACTCTCCAGGGCAAACACAAGCCCGTGTACAACACCGGCCACGACTGCGGCGACTACGTGGTTGTGGTGAACGCCGACAAGCTGCGGTTTTCGGGCTCCAAGCTGCAGCAGAAGGAGTACTTTGTGCAGTCGACCCAGCCCGGCCACTCCCATCACGTGCCTGTCAAGCGGGTGATTGAGAACCAGGGAGTCAGCGAGGTGCTGCGACGGACCGTGGCCGGCATGCTGCCCAAGAACAAGCTCAAGCGGGGCCGAATCGCACGGCTCAAGGTGTATGAAGGCACCGAGCACCCCTACAAGCAGAACCTGGTCGCCTACCACGACGAGGCTGGCGTCATTGTCAAGAAGGACTAAAGCGGAGGAGAGGATATTTGTATATAGAGCATAAGAATGTTGATATGAGAGGGTGACTTGTAGTTTGTCTTTGAATCAGGTGTTGAGTATTAAGACTGCGAGATCAAAAAGATATCTCTAATGCACTGAGTATGTCCAGTTCTGAGTACCATACTACCATAGAGCTTCAGATGGCATGCTAAATACAATAGATCAGTTTGTTCTTTGAGGTAAGCCTGTATTAGTCACATATTCGGTACTTGAGTGAGAGCTCTATGATAGGTACAAAGACCAGATTGTTTAATAGCTTCAGTTGAATTCCTGATCTCTGGTTGAAGTCTGTAGGATCAAGACGACAAAAACTGTTTCACACAACCTCTAGTTAGTATAGCTCCGAGTTTCTTGTAAGGTCAGCTCAAGAGTCCCGCCTAATAGGTGTTCTAGACTTGTCCGGAGTACTCAGATAAAGAAGACTTTATGTCCGAAGAACTCCTAGTACAAGGAATTGATGGTTTTGAGTAAAATCTTTGTTGTAATCAGCTCTCTGGGTGCAGTACTCCGTACTTCTACTTATATTACTAAGACCATAGTCACTTCACTATCCTAGCTCTATGCTGAGGAAACCTCAATGAGCTGACAGTGAACAGTCAGTACTGTTCTACACGCCCTTGTAGCCCTTCCAATGGCAACAGAAAAGACCTTGGTTGTACATACTCTGTTGATTTACATTCTTAGACTTGTATTAGTAATACACCGCGATATGCAGAAGTATTGTCAAATCAATGAAAAGAGTACTGGTGAATCAATAGTAGATTGAGGTTCGATCCATTGCTTGCCATCGTTATTCCTACTCTTTATAGCCACTTCAACATCATAGCTATAGCATTAGATCAACCTGTACCACACTTGTAACACTTGTATTAGTAATCCTTCAAAACTAAAAACTACCATCAATCCACCAATCATCTCACACCCATCCTCCATCTTCACAAATATTTTATTCATTTTTCCAATTATTTCAAAAAACCACCGTCTTACTAAGACTTGCTCATCTCTCCAACCTTGATTGCAAACCCAATCGCAGACACCGTCCTCCACCTTTCACAACATGTCTGTCGAACCAAAGTACAAAATCATCCAGCGGTTCGACGAGGAGGAAGACGCGCTGGCCACGGTGGCCGGTAGCGGCTCGCCGGACTTTGAGGGCTTTGCGGAGCTGTGTGACGCCGCACGCAGCGGAGATCTAGAACGAGTCGAAAAGGCCGTAGCGTTTGGCGTCAATGTCAACCAGATTGACGAGTTTGACTACTCGCCGCTGATCCTGGCGTCGCTGTGTGGCCACTACGAAGTTGTGGAGTACCTGCTTAATAATGGAGCGAAATGCGACCGAGATACGTTCCAGGGAGAGCGATGTCTGTATGGAGCGCTGACAGACTCAATTAGACAGCTGCTGCTCAAATTCGACATTTCCAAGGCCGTAGACGCCACGCAGCCGTTTCTGGCGCATCTGGCCAAGGTGTTTTCGAGGAAATTGTTCACAGACGTCTCGTTCAAGGGAGTGGCTGACACTACAGGCGACAATCTCGAGATTAAAGCGCACAAGTTCTTTCTGGCGGCTGTGAGTCCGTATCTGAAGGAGGTGGTGGCCAGCAAGACGAAATCTGTGATTCCCATTGTGGCCAACTTCGACGACTTCGAATATTGCATCAGATACCTGTATTTTGTCGAAAGTGACGCCAAAGAGAGCAAAATCTCGAATAAACTGGATATCACCTTTGACGACTTTTACTCGGTGGCCGTCAAAACCAAACTGGCGGTGTACTTTGAGAAACTGCTGGAACAGAAATTGACGACTTTTGAAGACGAGGATTACGTGATTGATAAACTGTCGAATCTGGAAACGTTTCCTGACGCTGCAGTTTACACACGAGACGAAGACACGGGCTCCCGCACATACTACCCCGTCCACAAGATGCTGCTTGCTCGAGTGGAGTACTTTTCGCTCATGTTTGGCACAGACTCGTTTCAGGGCATCGACACCATGTATTCCGAAGCCACGTCTTCTTTCCCGCTTCTGGAGCTTGGAGAAACGACTTCCGAGGTGGCAGAAATCTTCCTGCAATGGCTGTACACTGACAAGTGCGAAATTCCTCCTTCTTTGGCTCTAGATGTCTTGTTTTTGGCAGACTCTCTGTTTGCAGACAAGCTCAAGTCTCTGGCTGCTATTGTCATTTCTCAGGCTGAAACGCCCGTTGCATCCATGGCTGACATCCTTAGAGCAGCCTGGGCTACTCGAATTGAGCGGCTGGAACACTATGTGGCTCAACAGATCTCCAACGATCTCGATGAGTGGATTGAAAAGGAAGAGTTTTTGGAACTCGTGGAAGAGTCGGCAGGAAGAGTCACTGCTCGACAGGAAACAGACACCATCGAGCTGATTGACGACGTGCGGTACTATCTCGGCAAAAAATGGGGAGTCTTTGAGGAAGACCAGGACGAAAAGACAGGAAGAGTGGACGAAGAGTTTAGAATCTCGCAGTACGAGCGCAAGTACAACGAAGACTTGGATAGGATTGACGAGATGCTGGACAAGCTGGAGCTCGGCGCATAGAGACAGGAGGTATATATTAATGCATGGCGAAGTAGGACGTTGAAGGTACAGTGACTTGAAGGTTAGAGGAGGTGCACATTAGTATGTAGTGTCTATATACACAGACGCTTGTAATGTACATGCAATTCACTCGAGTCAAGAATTTGTTAAGCCTTTAATATGATAGATTGATGTACCGGTGCTGGAAATGCTTCTAAGAGTAGCTAGTTGTGTTTGTTCTGTGACAGTAGTATTGTCTACCACTGAATAGAACCAACAGTAGAAGTACAGTACTTGTATCCGTAGTCTCGTTTACTAGTTCTCTGACTTATCAAGGTTCTTATCTCGTTGACTCTCTGCATAATCACTGAAGATCACTGATACACCTGTTGCAGGTACTTTATGGCACTCCCTGAAGTCCGCATTTTGTGTTTGTGTCTGATATTTCCCTTAAGTCCGCTACTTTATGCCTTATTTCCGCTTTTGCGACCTTAAGTCCGCTACTTTATGGCGCTTATCTCCGTTACTTGTACCGATAGTTTATGGACATTCACTTGATTGTATACTAATTACAACTACCACCACAATACAGCATACTAACTACAGGTACAGTACAAGTACTTGTAGCGTTAAGGACTACGATATGTGAATACCACTGGTTACAAGTAACATTTACTGAAACCCCTTTCTTCTGTGTTTCTGTCTTACTTGTATCACTGTGTTTGTGTATGTTAATGCATTATGATATATGTACTTGTGTAAACACTCAGTGTCCCTACAACATACCCTTGACATCCTCGTCATTCTTCAGGGCACTGGTAATCTCCTCGACTCCGATCGTCAATCTCACCTGAGCAGATCTCTCTCCTTTGATACTCTGCTGGATAATAATTCCAGCCTCCACCAGCTCAGTCACCGCGTTCATGAATCCCGTCATTCGCACCCTCTTGCCTCCCTGCAGCAGAATGTAGCTCAAGAAACCCGCATTCTCACTGCTCTTGATCATTCTCTCAATCTCCTCAATGATATCTCCTAGCGAATCAGAAGGCAGACCGTTACGTCGTTTTCGAGCTAGAAGAGCACACAGAAAGATCTTGAACGCCAGAGGAAGACCCTGGAGGTAGTTGTAGATGGGAGTGGACGTCGCTTCGTTGGCTGCCTGTTGAATGTGTTTAATCTGAACCTCTTCAGCGTCCAACTCGGCAATCTCAACTGCCCGTCTACACAGATCCAGAGCTCTTCGAGCGTCTCCAGAAACAGAAGCAATCTTTCGTGACGCGAATTCAATCGCATCGGGTCGCACCACTGTGCCTGATGACTCAGCAAGACCTCCCAGACGCGAAGTGATGATCGTCTTGAGCTGCTCATGGGTGTATCCTGGAAACTGGATTCGTGTGAGTCCCAGTCTGGAGGAGATTTTGTTCGACAGCGTTCGCTCAGGAAGATCCATGGTGTTGGCAATAGCAACTACAATTAGCTGAGAATGGGGCAGAGTGGGCCAGTTGAAGAAATTGTACATGACGGACTGGTTGAGAGTCACCAGCTGGTCCAGTTCATCGAGAACTACCACCAGAGGCGTATCGTTGGTTTTCTGCTGAAATCGGTGTTCAAGCAGCTTGATAGCGTTGTTGTAGGCCAGTCTCTCACCCGATAATTGTTCCCACAGAAGCTCATATGTCGTGTGAGGATTAGTCAGCTTCATTCCGTTGAGCTCCACAAACGTAAAGTCTGGCAGCTCGTTGTCTTCGACTCTGTACTGCAGCTGGGCAATCACTTCTCTCACCGTGGCTGTTTTTCCGGATCCGGGAGTTCCCGACACAAAAATACACGTGCCTGAGCCTGATCTGAGAGCGCTTTCAATGCTGAGATATACGCTTGAAAACTCCGTTTCTCGGCAAGGCAGTGCATCGGGAACAGCTGCAACGTGCAGTTTTGCTCTGGCTGCCTGATGGGGAGACAGCTTGGAGGGAGACAGGTCTGCGGTCTTGTAGGGTAACGTGGCATCGGACAGAGCCTGTTTGTAAAACATTCTGGATGTTAATAGGAGTCTGTTAGGAGATGACACAGCCGGTTCTGTCTTAGCTTCGGTAAGGCTGGTTGGAGTGTAGTTGGTAGAAGATTGTACTTGTACGGAGTAGACAACTCGGAAGAACATCATATGAGCTTCTTAGTTCTCATAGGAAGATCTTGAACTTCGTCTTTCTTCTTCTTCTATCACTTTTCTATCACTTTTCTCTTTTTCCATCACTTCTTCTTCACTTCTCTTCCTCTCAGTACTCACCTCTTTGGGGTCGCTAGACCGTGTCCATTTTCCGTCTTTCTCTTCTTCTTGGGGGTCGTCATGGGCGTGGAGTTCTTGTCTGGTTGAGGCAGATCCAGATCGTCCAGTGCTCGCTTTTTTCGCGGAGTGGTAGCTGGCGCTTTTTTCGGTTTAGCAGCGGATTTCGGAGTCTTGGCCTTCTTTGCTGTTTCCACAGGACTGTCATATTCTTCATCTTCATCTTCATCTTCAACATCTTCTTCTTCAAGACCCACCTCCTCCTCATCTTCTTCCTCGTGATCTTCGTCTGAATCGTCTCTGGCCAAGATGGAACTCTGTCTGGACGCTTTGACGGCAGCTCTTCGTCTTCGAGGTTTGTCTGTGATCACTTCGTAGAGATTGTCAATGAAGACAGACATATCTTGGGTGAAATCGTCCCAGTCAAACTCGGTGGAAGTCTTGTTGGTATCGCTGTCAAAAGCATATCTGCAAAAGTACACATGGTCTCCCTTCTTGTCTTCCCTGGACATGGCCTCAAAGGCAGCAAAAGAACTGACATTGACCTTCAATTGCAGCTCTTCAACGAGTACATCAACAATGGAGTTCATCATCACCAGCTCCTGGCCCTTGGAGTACCGGTTTTTGTTGGTGTTGGGAATCACGTGCTTGGGAGTGAGCGCCTCGGCGTCATTGAACAGCTTCAACAGCACACATTTCGCTTCCAGACCCTGATCTCCGTTTTTGAGACCCTGGATCAATGCAAATTCGTGTCCCTCCACCTCGGGATCGTCTCTCAGAAGCACCACGTTTCCGGGTCGGATTTCCACGTCCTTTTCGTCTCGGATCGCGGTCACCTTGGTCTTCTTCTTGGATCCCGGCGAATAAACGGCTGTGTATTTTTTCATCGCGTGTCTTCAGTGATATTGATCGGAGTATATTGTCGAGGATAACAGACATCGAACTTAACTTAAAGTGGGGAATGACAATAATTGAAAAATCTGGGAAAAACAAAAGAAATAGGAATCTTGAAGGATTCGTAAAATACTAGGCCAGGTTTTTTATTTTATATCATCTGAGTAATTTACTGTTGCAATAGATTAATAATGTACATTTCTCCAGACATTAAATGTAATTAGGTCCATTTGTTACAATTTTTTGGATAAAATCGAGAAAATTACAAACAATTGATAAAAAATGCAAACAATTGATAAAAATGGGAAAAATTGATAAAAAATGCATTTCCCTCTCTTCTTCATTAGATTCAAGCAGTATCCCATATCTCTATTCAACTCTTTGTGTTCTTTGACAAAACAGCGACATCTTGAAACACCTTCCTAATTACCAGTGTGATTTTTGGAAAATAAAAAATAATATATAGAAAATGTCAATTAAATCAAAGGGCTTCGTAATCAGTGTTGATCGTAAAGGTACGTATATATACTGTCTATGCATCATCCTTTGGCTATTGAACTGTTTCGAGAAGACAACTGCCAGTAGGTACATTGGAAATCAAAAAAATCGAACAAAATCAAGAAATCCCGGACGTCATCATTCATCATTCATAACCTATATACTCCCCCTACTGCCCATTCACGCCATTATAAGTGGAAAAGTTTGGCACGCTTCTGAACACCACTCTGCCGTTGATGACCTCTGCAATCTTGAGATAATCGTGTGTCTGAGGAGCAAAAGTGACAGGAGCAGGAAGTTCGGGCTCGGTGATGTACGGCTCCAGGTCGTTCGGCTGAGTAGTCACCTCGGGCATATGTGTTTGTCCCACAACCACCTTTGTAGGACCTCTGACGTGGACAAAGCTCTGGAACGGGTTGGGGTTAGTGTACGAGGCGATGAAGGCTCTGATGCGGGAGAAGAGGGACTTTTTGGGGATGGTGGAGGTGTGTGCTGAGTCAGCAGTCTTTTCAGCAGTCTTTTCGGCAGCGCTTTTTCTAAAATTGACGGCGTTTTGAGCTGCGTTCTTTGCTGCCAGAGCTGCTTTTTCCGCTGCTCTTTTGGAAGATCTTCTGAACATGCCCAACAAGGTCGAGGGTATGCTTGTGATGCTGTGAAGCAGTCGTCTCGAGAGATTGGACATTGTGATCCACCATCTGTTGTTGTACAGGTAGTAGTGAGGTTTGGGGGGTGTAGTAGAAGGATCTGGCTCAATGAGTTTGCTCTCAGTGTGTTCAGTGGGTTTGTCTGCACTTGGTTGAGAAGACTGAAGTAGTTCGGGTTCGGGAAGATCTTGTTTTGGTATTTCAGAGGTCTCTAGAATTGTCGTGACAGGACTCACATCCAGGGTATCTTTGCTATCTCTCATAGCCGGCTTATATGGCTTGTTTCCGACAATCTCGAACGCCGTATTCTGGTCGTATTCGACCGCCAACAGTGACTTTTTGTCCACGTAAAAGCTCTGGCCTGCAGGAACCTCGGTGATCTGGGCGTTATAGCTGTTGATATAGAAATTGCCTCGGCCCGACACGAGATCAAAGTGCTGCGAGCTCAGCTGTTTGGGGCCCTGGGCGATTTGCAGCCCGCTGTGGAAGATGAGCGAGTTAGTGCGAACCAGCCAATCACGAGTGCCGTCCATCGTGACATTGTGTAGGGTTCCCTTGGAGCTCACGGTGGTTCCTCCGGAGTGTTTGAGGTGCTTGAACGGTCCCGCGGCACGCCCGATCACTGTATCTGGAGGCGTGGCAATGATTTCTGCGGCGGAATTGATGTAGCCGTTCTTGACCCATAGTAACGACGATCCCACGCCTGCTATGGAGCCTGTGTCTGAGACGATGCTGGTTGCCACGTGATTAGTGACTGTGTTTGCCGGCGAGATGCGCAGCGCCTTTAGATGCTGTGTGGGCGGCATGGGCAGGGAGTTGAATGTGGTGTCTTGAAGACCAACTTTTGGAGGTCTTCTGTGTAGCTATTTGGTGATGTTCATGCATGTGAAGTTTAATGAAGAGGTGGGAATAAATAATGAATTGAATTAATTGAATAAAGAAAGAAATACAATTAAATAAAGGAAATAAAATGGGAATGGAAAAGGATATAAATCGGCTATCATGTCTCACACCCTTTCAATTCCCTCATGACGCAATAGCTGAAACAGTACCTTGCACCTTGTATATCTCTAACTCACTATTGAAGGACATGCCATATGAGAGTTCTCGTATACAGAGTACAAGTACAACTAACTACTCGTACATACCATATACACTGTCTCGTAAGTCTGTAAGTTCTTTTGATAACTTACATGAGCGAAATCAGAAATGGTGTGATATGTATACTACTTGTAGGCCAATATCACCATTTGATGCCTGACTTGTACCATACTGAAGCACAATTGTCTCATATTGAAGTATTATACAAGTAGGCTGTCCCTCAATCACCACCTCAATCACCACCTCACTCTCTTATCCCTCAACTCTTTTTAATCGCCCCATTGTGATTAAAGATTAGTTTAGTCCTACGTTAGTCCTTAGTCCTGAATGGCCCCATAGTGAGTGACTTCTGAGCCATAGGTGAGTGACTTGTATACGACACTATACGCCGTGCTCTACAGATGCACATATGAGCCGCAATTGGATGTATTTGTGGTGTTGCTCCATAGTCTGAGCTATCTTTAGATGTTGCTGTTACTACGAAGTACTAATTTGCTGTCCTGTAACTCTTAGCTCTTAGTATAGCTCTCAACTCTTAGTATAGCTCAGTTAGTATAGCCTCACAGAGTACAGTTACACTACAATTCACCATCGCGTGACGCTAACTGTCTGTGTTTTGAGTGTTTCTTTTTCGCACTATTTTTCCGCATTCTTCCGTTCTTCCGGTCTTCCGTGGATGCCTCGGGTCTGTATCAACGGTGCTCGTATCTGATATATCTCGGACCCCCACGCACCCCCACGCCTCCAATGGTTGCTATATTGCTTAGATAGCAAGTGCAAGTAATTAGGTGAGGAATATGTGACCTGGTTGAACCAATTTTTTTGCTTCTTCTTCAACTCACCCCCCTCGGACCCGCTTCGGCCAATTTGTCTCACTGGTTTATTTTTCTCAGCTCATTAATGTCTCATCACCCCAGAACCGGTTTGTACGTCGGTATACACTTATCTCTGAGACTTCTGGCCTCAAGTGACATTTAGCTTTTGGGCGGTGTGGAACACGAGATTTGAGAGAGGGAAAAATCCTGGACCCTGTTTTGTGTGCGCAATTGGCGAGCTGCAGCCTCGAAAGTGCCATAAATCGATTCCCCGAGTCGAGACGAGTCGATACGTACCCTTATCTCCACGCCTACCTTCTTCCACCGCTTCAAATCTACACCTCTCTTCTCTGCACCCCAACCCTAACTTGACTTGCTAACCATGTCGAAACGAGGATATAAAGGGCATCCGACGCGGATCCTGACGTTCAAGAAACCGCGCGACGACTGTGAACCGCTCTCCTCCACCATGAGCGACTCCGAACCCCAAATGGTCGATCTAGGCGACTATCTCTTTGCCCGATTCAAGCAGCTGGGCGTGGACTCTGTGTTTGGAGTCCCCGGCGACTTCAATCTCACGCTGCTGGACCACGTCTACAACGTCGACATGCGCTGGGTCGGCAACACCAACGAGCTGAACGCCGGCTACTCCGCCGACGGCTACTCCCGCGTCAAACGGCTTGCCTGTCTGGTAACCACGTTTGGCGTGGGAGAGCTCTCTGCCGTGGCTGCTGTGGCAGGCTCCTACGCCGAACATGTGGGCGTCGTGCACGTGGTCGGCGTGCCCAGCACCTCGGCCGAGAACAAACACCTGCTGCTGCACCACACCCTGGGCAACGGCGACTTCAGAGTGTTTGCCCAGATGTCCAAACTCATCTCCGAGTACACCCACCATATTGAGGACCCCAGCGAGGCTGCCGACGTGATCGATACGGCCATCCGAATCGCCTACACCCACCAGCGACCCGTCTACGTTGCTGTGCCCTCCAACTTCTCCGAGGTCGAGATTGCAGACCAGGCACGTCTAGATACCCCCCTGGACCTGAGCCTCCAGCCCAACGACCCCGAGAGCCAGTTCGAGGTGATTGAGGAGATTTGCGCGCGCATCAAGGCCGCCAAAAAGCCCGTCATTCTCGTCGACGCCTGTGCCTCCCGGTACAGATGCGTGGACGAAACCAAGGAGCTGGCCGAGATCACCAACTTTGCCTACTTTGTGACTCCCATGGGCAAGGGAAGCGTTGACGAAGACACTGACCGGTACGGAGGCACCTACGTCGGCTCGCTCACGGCTCCTGCCACCGCCGAAGTGGTGGAAACCGCGGATCTGATCATCTCCGTGGGAGCCCTGCTCTCGGACTTCAACACGGGCTCCTTCTCGTACTCGTACTCCACCAAGAACGTGGTCGAGATGCATAGCGACCACGTGCGAATCAAGTCCGCCACCTACAACAACGTGGGCATGAAGATGCTGTTCCCGCCTCTGCTGGAAGCGGTCAAGAAGCTGGTGGCCGAGACCCCCGACTTTGCATCCAAGGCCCTGGCGGTCCCCGACACCACGCCCAAGATCCCGGACGTGCCCGACGACCACATCACCACCCAGGCGTGGCTGTGGCAGCGACTGTCGTACTTTTTGCGGCCCACAGACATTGTCGTCACCGAGACTGGAACCTCGTCGTTTGGCATCATCCAGACAAAGTTCCCCCACAATGTCCGCGGCATCTCGCAGGTACTGTGGGGCTCCATTGGCTACTCTGTGGGAGCTGCCTGTGGAGCGTCGATTGCCGCTCAGGAGATTGATCCCGAGCAGCGGGTGATTCTGTTCGTGGGCGACGGCTCGCTGCAGCTCACGGTCACCGAGATCAGCTGCATGATCCGCAACAACGTCAAGCCGTACATCTTTGTGCTCAACAACGACGGCTACACGATCGAGAGGCTGATCCACGGCGAAAACGCCAGCTACAACGACGTGCACATGTGGAAGTACTCCAAGATTCTCGACACCTTCAACGCCAAGGCCCACGAGTCCATTGTCGTCAACACCAAGGGCGAGATGGAAGCACTGTTCAACAACAAGGAGTTTGCCAAACCCGACAAGATCCGGCTCATTGAGGTCATGTGCGACAAGATGGACGCCCCGGCCTCTCTGATCAAGCAGGCGGAGCTCTCGGCAAAGACAAACGTTTAGATGACGATATAGCATGATAGATGGATATAAGAGGTGTTGTGTAGGGTTTGAGGGTCCAACTTGTAGCTTACTAATAGTCAGAATGCCATGGTCTCTCGAGTTGAGCTGTGTCAAGTACTCAGCCTGAGGTTTCCTTGTTGGATGTCGATATGTTAGTAGTGTGCTTAGTCATCATGTGCGATAAGCTCAGGAGTTTCGTAGAATAATTTATAGGGTACGTAAACAGGGTGTCTTTGAGGAGAGAGTCATCATCTGGGATTTGGGATCCTCTTTTGGAATGATGTGACGTTTTCCTACTAACTCACGTGCTATCCAAACGATATTTCAGCTTTAGAACCCTCTGAATTGAAGCAATTAGCTAGTATGAGCCTTCTCTTGTTACCCTCTATTATGCTTAGTAATACAGCATGTCCGTTTTTTTAAGCTCAAGAGTCTGGTGAAATAATTTATGACATGCGTAAACAGAGTGAGCTGTAACTTCAGGTATACAGAGTCATCAACTGGGCTCCAGAACGGTAGAGACATACTCAGCTACTCTCATTCAGCTCGTATGTTAGCTTTCTATGTCTCTAACTCAAGTGTAGTAGCCACAAGAGCTCCTTTTGCTGCCCTTCAATTTGCTTAGTATTCTGGTTGTATATTTTAGAAGGTACGTAAACAGAGTGTGCTTTCAGGGAGTCTACGACAGCGGTGGTAGGCATCATATACGAAAATTAGAGATCTAGGAATACTTAATTGCTGCTTGTAAATCGATTTGAGTGCTTTTTGGTGCTCTAATTTCATCATAATAGCTCGTATGAGTGTCTTGTTTCTGTCTAAAACTGGCTTAGTAATCACCCCAATAGTAGATCCAGTGGTGATATAATTTATGGGGTCTGCAAAAGGGGTGTCAGAAGTAGGACTCTTCAGTGGACCAACCAAGAGACATTGTGACTATTTGAGGTTTTAGATGTGCAAAATAGACGTTTCTAAGCGACCCTATGTGCTCGATATCTTTTCAGCTGTCTTCTGAAATGCGTAATTGTGCTCTCTTACTGGTACTCATTAGTTAACATTATAGTTGACATATAGTTGACATATAGTTGAAATATAGTTGACATTCGAGTGACGCCAGAAACGTACTAAAGCACTGGTGTTCAGCCCAGGCTCCATATTGGTAGCTTTCCCGCTACTTTTGTTGACTAAGATCCACTGTAGCACCTCCTTCAACGCTCTCGCTGCTTACTAATTAGTTCATATGTTGGTTATGACGCGACGCATTAAAGTTTAGTCTGCTCATGTGACGAAATACGAGGTGGCAAAAGCGCGAGTTTCTGATTTTCGCCAGGTTATGGCGTTTACTCTGGAGGACTCTGATTATGTTGTTTCCGTTTGGTGTGCGGTTTTTGGACACTTTACGTTGTCTTGTTATGGGGTATTTTAGGGTAATTTTAGGTGTATTTTATGGTGTTCTTATTTGGGTCTAGAGCATGCATGGAACGGGGTAAACTGGGGGAAATGGAAAAATCAGGGAAAATGGAGAAAAAAATGAAGGGGGAAAATCTGAAGCCATGACATGGGTTTGTGGACCCTCCTAAACACTCCTGTTAAATTTCAGCTTGTTTCGGACGCTTGAAGGCACTCAGTTGTACCCAGCCTTACTTCCAACCCAACCTATACACCGTCTAAACAGGAAACACAAGACATGGGGAAAAAAGAAAAGAGGGGGTTCAGGAGCAATGCGGAGATATGTTGAGTCACGTGACGTCAAATACAAGTACTTGTACCATCGTCACATGACCTACCCAACAATGTCACGTGAACCCCCCTCGACCTTCCGGTTATGCCATTTCGAACCCCCATAAGCGCATGCACGTTACCCCAGTTTTCGAGCCAAGCCAAGACTAATGCGAGGGCACCACAGAAAAGTACATAGGCAGGATAGGACCCTGAAGTTGGGATTTTCGAGCAAAAAACCAAGGAAGAAATCGCATACACATGAGCACCACCACAACCACCACTGCCACCCCTACATCCACCCCCTCCATCATCACACAGTCGTCCTACCAGTGGCGGCTCAACAATCTCCTTTCCTACGTCTGTGAGGGAGCTGTGCTGTTTGGGGTCGTTGGAAGTGGCGATGTTTCAGCCGGATCACTCTATCTGGTGCGCAAAACCGCCGAGCGACTCGGGGCCGAACCTACCAACCGGGCCTTTGATTTCGTGACCATTCCGCAGGTCCTGTCTCATATCACCCTTGTTCAGCAGCTGGGTCAGACGCTGTTTACGGCCGATGAAGGAGGACACAAGGGCGTTTATCATCTCGACTGGAACTACAAGCGGATCCGCAAGCTGCTGATCCCGGAGTCCTTTGGCGACTTTGAGTCCCTCGTCTTCTACAGCTCCACTTTGCATGTCTTCAACCAAGGCCACTGGTTGTCTCTGACCTACGATCTCAACAGCTTCAAGAAGAGCCAAAAGTCGCCCAAGGCGCTGCGAAATGGAATCAGGCGTGGAACCAGGACAAGTAGCGACGAAGAGAGTGCTATTTGCGACGAAGAAAGTGCTATTTGCGACTCGGATCACGATTCCGACTCGGAATCCGAACCCCTGACGATTTCGCCCATCAGGTCTCCTCCGAAATACGGCCGTCAGCGAGCCCGGTCGTCCTTCGGCTCGTTTTCCGAGTCCCTGTCGCAGTCTACGCTTTCAGACGATATTAGTGTCTGTGAACACGTCTCCGAGAAGAGTGGACTGTTGAGTTGTTCCAAAGAGAGTCTTCAACAGCCGTGTCTGACGCTCTACGCTGATCCCCCGACGTGCGAGGTTGGAGACCTGGTGGTTGATCTGGTGACAGGCACTGTGACTACAAGTACTGGTACAACCCGAGAGGCTTCGTTTGGGCTGTCGGTCCTGTGAAAGGAGCATTTTGATACTGGCTGAACACACGGCATGTATGGCTATGTAAAAATAAAAGAGGATGCATTTCAGACGTGAGTGACGTGAAGAATGAGGAAGGGAAAAAAAAATAAAAGGAAAAAAAATAAATCAAGGAAAATCAAGAAAAATGTAGCAGTTGATAATTGGAAACTCCAGAAACTGTGAGCAGCTCGTAATTGGAAAGCTGAAGCACAAAACCACCTGTATCTCTACGTTGACATCTTGTTGACATCATAGTAGAAGCAAGCCTTAAATACAACTCTTGTAATTAGTCAAAACATGACCTTAACAAATACTATAAAAGATGATCTAGCTATAGCTACACAACTGACTACGGACAACTACTTGTACTTCGTACTCGTAGTCGTACTTGTCCCGTCGTGCTATTTTTAACTCACTTTAACGCACCGTTGGATCGGAACCTCGGAGACTTGGCCTTATCCGTTGCTGACATGTATGACGCAGTCTCCACAGCAACGAAGCAAGTGAGAGAAAAAGAGAAGAAGCAAGACATGTCTTTAGACGGAGATGGCACAAGCGGCTGTGTACAAGTAACTTACTTGCAAGAAGGAAGACAACAAGGCGGAAAAGCTTGTGCGGAGTTATCAGGTCGTGTGACCCGTGTCTAAAGGTGAGGCATTAACAAGAAGGTAGGAGCAAGTGCTGCGTGATTATGTAAGCACGACCCAATTTCGGATATAAAAATATCTCCATATTTTCCTTCACATACAATAGTACATTACAAGTATTCCATCTCTTTTGTCTCCCACATACCCTCACCTCGGCTTAAGTTAGTACCGCTAAACTGTATTGGACATGCAGCATAATACATATAACACCCTCAGGCATCTTACATCTCGCATCTACACTTTCTACACCGATTTTTTGAGCCCTTGTCACTGCCATGTCTCTAAACACACCATCCACATTCTGCTCGGAATGTCCCCATTGCGAAAGCACACACAGAGCGCACCTGCAGCTCGCGACACCGGCACAGTCAGAAACGTGTTCGCTGTCGATTCGAAGTTTTGATGGCACGTCCAAACGGTACTCGTTTTCCAGCTCGGCCACGCTCCAGGACGTGCGCAAAGAGCTCAAAAAGAAGGCCCAGCTGCTCAACCAGAACTACGCCTTTGTGTCGCTGTTCCCCACCCGAAAACTCAAGGAAACGGTGCCTCTGAACGCCCTGGGCCTGTGTCCCTCAGCTTCTCTACTGCTCAAGAGAATGCCGCCCAAACTGGAGCCCCACCAGGCAGAAAAGCCGAGTCTTTCACGTGACCTCATCAACCACGAGCAGTCGCGGTGGACGCTGTCGTTCATCTTTCTGTTTGTGTCCTCGTCCTACTTTTACACGCAGGACTCGTGGTGGCCGTTTGTGACCATGTGGGCGGTTCTGGTGCTGGTGTTCCGGGCCATCAGACAGAACCATTTGAACTCCCAGACCTCGGCCGTTCAGGTGAGGTAGGAGAAGGACAGCATTATTTATTTATCGTATTTATTCATGTTAGAGGACTGTAGAGTGCGAGTGGTGAGTACGAGTACTGAGTAGTTAGTTGTAGTTGTGCGAATTACTCGTATCCTATCGTATCGTAGCTGAATCACTCATTCCCCACTCTTTCAAGTTGCTATTTCTTCATACAATACGACCCCCTCACTAATAGACAACTCCCATAGCCATTGTATCGATAGTTCAAGAGCCATAGGGCTTCTGTGGGGTAACGAAGCTATAATTACTCGCCACTGAAACTTGCACTTGCCTTATGTTGACACCCTTCCTTCGTATTTCCTATCTTGCAGGCTCCACATGTCTCACGTCAAAAGAAAGACGGCCCAAGATGACGACCAAGTATTTGAACGGATTATTAAACTGACACAAACCGGCCGAATACGAGTGACAGCCCGATGGGGCTTTTTTCACGAGGGCAGCTTTAGCCGCGATCTGACACCCAGTAGCCTCTATAATAGCGTGTCTTCTCCACACTTGCCAGATGGGGCATACGACCTCCCTCTCAAACTTAGGCCGGAAATGTGCGACACTAAACCCAGAAAATGGGGCACCACAGAAAAAGTTGCCGGAGATATAAAGGTCTGAGGTGGGAACAGAAGGTGGGGTGTGCTTGAGAAGCCTCAAATATGTCATACCACTTCTTTTCCCATCAAAATCCGACCAAAAATGACCACTTTTGAGGGGTTTCGGAAACCCGGTCACGTGACTTGCAAGTCCCATTATATTACTCCAAACAAGGTTTGATTAACGGATCCGCAATAGTTTAGTGGCTAGAATTTCCGCCTGTCAGGTTTACACCAGCACGCGGGGG
This sequence comes from Yarrowia sp. JCM 30696, assembly GCA_001600535.1. Classification (NCBI taxonomy): domain Eukaryota; kingdom Fungi; phylum Ascomycota; class Dipodascomycetes; order Dipodascales; genus Yarrowia; species Yarrowia sp. JCM 30696. Next base: position 154,067 of record BCKG01000010.1, read on the forward strand.
ACCGGAGTTCAATTCTCCGTTGCGGAGGTTTGGTTACGGCCATATCCTGGTGAAAATACGGCTTCCCGTCCGATCAGCCATAGTCAAGCACCAGAGAGCCTAGTTAGTATTGTAGTGGGAGACCATACGAGAATCCTGGGTGCTGTAATCTTTTTTCTCAGCTCACGAGCGTCAGCGAGTGGGCTGTCTTTTTGTATTGTGATAGAACAGAAGACGTTGGCATCTTTTTGCTCTTGTGATGTAACCCTGACTAACCCTGACTAACCCTCGTACTGAGAATATGGACTTACCTGGCTGAAGACAAAGCATTGATCAAGAGAGATGAAGGGCAGAATGACAATGAGATATCTCTCAGCATTCTACAGTTTGAATGTGTATGATGATGACTACACTTGTAAGCTAAGACATCAGGTTGTCACTGTGACCGAAAATGCTAGGCTAGAGTTCATAGTACTTGTACAGTCGCTCTCTTCCAATTGTGTCTATAGCTCTGTGAAGTTGCTGATGTTCTTTACGTCTCATTGTGTTGTTAAGTGCTAGCTATGTACAAGTAGCTACTTGATTATCATCAGAGCTATACCAAGGGGATGTTAATTCACAGTCAAAGGATCGAATTATGTAGCTATTGAGGTAGTCTCTTTGATGAGGTATTCAGTCTATTGACAGTCTCTGTCCTTTGGGTATCGTGTTTTAATATACTGAATGTGAGCCTTCTAATAAGACTTCAATAACTCAATAATACTTCAATGACAATGGGAGTACAGCAGTGCACTCTGTTGCTCTGGCTCCGTATTATTGTCAAGTCCCCGTCTCTCCAACACCTACATCTCTTTCATTCATCAATCATAAACATGCATTCATAACTAAAGTGACTAAGGAAAATGCAGCTTAGTCGTATGGTGATTGTGAAGTCAGCGAGTGAGAAGTCCTCGGGATCACTGCTTCACCTTCTTTTTCAACTCCATGAGGGTGACGCCGTCTTTTTTGAATCTGGCGTGCTCCTCAAAGTCCGAAATCTCCACAATGGTGAAATGTTTCTTCACGCTCTTGAAGAACCGCGAGTCGGCCTTTCGTCGCTTCTTATAGCTCATGAGAATCTTGGTGTCTTTGTTGGACAGATCAATGAGCGTTTTTTCAAGCAGAGGAAAAGCAGACTCGAGATAAACACAGTCTGCAGCCAGAACGAGGTCCACGGGCTGTCCCTCGAGGAATGCAGGAAGCTCTTCGCCCCAGTCGAGCACTTCAGCCACCACCTTGTCTTGCAGGTTGTTCAGGGCAATGTTTTGGTTCATCAGGGGGATCATGTTTCTGCGTTAGAGGGTGGAGAGGAGATGAGCCTTACAGAGGGCTGTAGACAAGATAGTCATAAAGCTGTCTTCTCAAAATCCTTGGAATACCAGTCTCAGACAAGGTAGTCGTTTGAGGCAACATAGTAGTAATGCTGTCTTCTCAAGGTAGACTGATGAGGCAACATAGTAGTAATGCTTTCTTCTCAAAAGCCTTGGAATACCAGTCTTAGACGACATAGTCGTTTGAGACAACATAGTCGTAATGCTATCTTATCAAAGCCTTGGTAATACCAGTCTTTAGTCTCTGATACCAATTGAAGAGCTGTACAACTTCAGAGTCTCATCATATACTCACTCTTGATCGGTGACCCACACCTTGAGGTTCTCAGGAGCAGTGTCCGAGAGGGCTATTGCCAGTCTGTGTTAGTCAGTAAAGATAGGAGGTGGATATCAGGACTACCTAGATAATATGAGATAGATGTTCAGAGTAGAGTCATGTCAAGAAAGGACGTGAACAGTAGTCAAGTGTCTACCTGAGTAGATGACGTGAATACTTGTCATTGAACAGAAGCTCAATGAACAGAGCATCATCAACGTCTCTATAGTAGTCTTTATACCAAGACAGCGAGACTATCAATAGACATGGATCAATGGAAAGATCAACATATCAAAGCAGAGTGGAATCTGGTTCAATGGAGGATAAGAGGAATCTGAAACATTGGAAGGAGGGAATCTGAACGTCGAAGAAGAGGAAATAGAATAGCCGAATCAAGAGTCAGCCGTTATCACGAACAGCACAGTAATATAGTCGCAGTCTACGTGCCTTATATAAGTCGTCATAGGGAGCATGAACCTCCTAATACTCAGAGGTCGAAAGTGAGCACATTGAATGGAGTGGTTGACAAAACAGGGCTCTTTGTATGACCAACTCAAGGAATCATGGCTTCTCAGAACTTGATAGTTCAAGAAATGATATCTTAACTCGATTCACCAACTTCATGGACCAAATGAAAGATGATATATCATATCACTTCATGGATCAAATGAAAGATGATAGATCAATGACTTATCATCTGAAAGTCATCAGATAAGGTCTCATTCATATCAACATCAGATAAGGTCACTCTTAGTGTTGTCTCAAATAAGACATCCAAAGTATCTGATCAACCACTCCACCAACCAGTCACGTGACCCATCAACCAGCCACGTGACCCATCAAACACGTGACCTTTCTCCTCTCCATCTTCATTTCCTTTTTTCCACCTCATTTCCACACTTCCTCCTCCTCTCCTATCTCACGTCAAATATGTGAGTCTGTGTGTCTTTGTATCTCCGTTTTTCCATCTTCATAACTCACCCTGTAAGACCCGTGCCAGAGCCGATTTCCAGCACTCTGGGATAGTTGCGGATGCCCTTTCTCAACAAATAATACGCCAGCATTTCGCCAGCAGGCCACAGCTTGCCTCCACAACCAGCAGCTCCGCCGTCTTCCTCGATCTTGAGTCCTTCACCGTGTAAGAGACCATCAAAGTTGAGATTCGATCTGCCGAGGTTGAGTCGCTCAGGCACAGCCACGACGGCAGAGGGGAGAACTTCGGCTTCGATTTGCAGGATTTCCATCGCTTGAGTCGGAAAATGGCGTCGCAAATGGCGTCGAAAGCTGGAAATCCAATGTTTGCATTTTCCATTTAAGCCTTGAGCTCAGGTGGGTCTACTGGGTGGGTCAGTGATTTAGTAAGGGGGGACCACGGTTAAATGAAAAACAAGAGAAAATGAGGAAAATGATGAAAGGCACAAAAATGAAAACACATTTTTGCACAATTTCCACAAAACATCTCGGAGCACACGTTAAACCCCAATTTGCGGACCCACTCCTACTCCTCCCTCATGCATCCTAAATGTCCCCCCGGCAGATCTCACGCCAGGGTCACTTGTCCTATTGAACTTACAACAGGAGAAATTTTCCATATCAGGAAAAACAATTAAAACAATTAAAAACAATTAAAACAATTAAAAAGAAAAACTGGAAAGTGGAAAGTGGATGTTGTTGGGATCAGTAAGCGGTTGTGGGATCGTTAGGTGGCTTTTATTGAAGACTTTTGAAGACATGATGTCAACTTCTTTATTTCAGTCAAGTACATTAGTTCAGAAATAGTTGAACTATAGTTGAGTGGAGTCTTCTAGATAATGAACGGTTCTGAACGACTGGAAAAGGTCTTGAGTGTTGGAATACTGCCTCATATAGTCAGTGAATAAGAACTTAGCCAAAATATCTTCCCAGTGACACTATAACTGGGAGTACTTGTCCTGCCTTCTCCAGGCTACAACGAAGGGTATCTAAGGGCGGTATTAGTCAACAGTGGTAGAAATGATAGTACCAAGGGTCTTATTGAACGCTTTTACAGCTGAATTAGAGCAGATAAGCTATCAAAGCGAGAACTTTTTGTAACTACAAGTCAGGCGTCTAGCTGTTGTTAGAGTGGAAGGTACAGTGATATTGTAGGACCCCACGCCAGTAAATTGGCAAAAATGACTTTTACGTATCATTTTGGACGTCTTAACATTTCTGAAATTGCATCTGGTGTACTTCTGGTAATCTTCATGTCTCAATAGCTCACACCTGGTCTCTCAATACACACAGCTGGCTCTAGAGACTCTTTGAATCAAGCTGAAACATAGAGACTTATATCATTGAAGTCAGATGAGTGTCAGGTAGCGAGATTTGAGCTCCCCGCAGTTTTATATTTACTCCTCGTCGATTGATGTGAGATACTGTGCCTTTAGCATGAGAGCTATAGAGAAGACATTGGATGAAAGGGAGTGGCTCAGTGAGACGGAAATATATATATTTGGACCCCTAATGTGATTCGATCTCCTACGAGGCACCTCATCTGCTTGGAACATCTGATATGTCACTATGGTGTCTTCGAAACTAAGGTCTTAGAGGAACGAAGTTACTTGTACAAGTACTTAAATCTGTTAATGATGAGAAACTCTTGTGATACTATTTAACTACTTCTATCATTGAATATGTTTCTGTTAGAGCTATGGCAGCTCTGTCTTTCTGTCAACTTCTATGCTCTTGTCTTCAAGTTCAATGTCAAGTAATGACCTTGGACAGTCTGGAGAAGCAAGTAGATCTATCACCTACAGAAGACGAACATGGACACCAAATGAGACTTGAAGACTCAAAGTCATGACCCCTCTCACAACACCACCTTATTCCTTGAGATCTTTTTCTCACATTCCCAGTCTATATATTCCACCTTATTCCTAGTCTCAGGTCTTCCCAATCACCATCACTCGAAGGAGTCATTAACAACACCAAATTAATGATCAATCACTAGAGCACCAACAGGATCATGATCACAAACACCATTACTAATCACCTTCGCTGCATACAGAGGAACGGATTACTGTGTTCCTTCGTTAGACCCACAACATAGGTGAGTTGACTAACTACAGATTGTGATGCTATGGTATTACAGACTGGACTACAGACTGAGCACTACAGAGTGCTTGTCAGTCACAGTACAGTGTCAGTGACACTACAGAGGACTACAAGTACATACTGTACCTACTTGTATTGTCAGTATCACAACTACAACTACAAGCACTACGTACTTGTGTTACGACGAACATGCTACGCACGTTCGTGTTGTGTCACTACTCGAGGCTGCGCCTCTCGTAGTGTGTTCGTGCAAAATACATTTTATTCCTTTTTAAACAACAACACCAGAGTTGGAGGCGATTCGGGGCCACAGATCGGCACACTCCTTGGCAACGGGGCCGGTGATGGCAGATCCCTTCATCTCACCCTTGGGGTTGACAATGACACCGGCGTTGTCCTCAAAGTAGAGGTAGACACCGTCCTTTCTTCTCCAGGGCTTGGACTGTCGCACAACAATGGCAGGCATGACCTTCTTTCGCAGCTCGGGCTTTCCCTTCTTGACGGTGGCCATGACCATGTCACCGGCACCGGCGGCGGGGAGTCGGTTGAGTCGAGCTCCGCAGCCCTTGACGGCAATGACGTACAGGTTTCGAGCACCAGAGTTGTCGGCGCAGTTCATGATGGCTCCGACGGGCAGGGCCATCTGGGGGGTTAGTATTTGAAGAGAGGTAGGGGGAAGAATGACGGAATGAAGGAGTAGGTGCTGATTAGCGATATAATCGCTGAGATAGCCGCATAAGCCGCCACTTCAGCGAGATACCGCTCATAATCGCCTACCACCTTGAGAATAGCTTTTTCGTTGAAAGTCAGAGTCGCCACTCATGTATGCATAAGGTGCAGCATGTGGAAAGATTTTCAGTTGACGAAAATTTGGACAGAGATACGGAATATCAAACAGCAGTCAGACAGCAGTCAAACAGCCGCGAAATACCCGCTCAACACCCTCCAAACAACCGCCAAATAGCCGCAAGACACACACAGAGTGTTCACCTTCCGTTATCCTCCACTGAAAACCTCCACCTGAATCACCGTCGTATCACATGATCTGGAAGACCCCGTCCTTGGTCGAAATCGCTGATTCTCATTCTGTCGTCTGTGTCGCTCGTGCTGTTCGTTTGATACTCACCGACATCTTGTATTTGGTACCAGAAGCTCCAGACATTGTGTGTTATTGGTCTCTCGTTTGAACGAATGTAAAAAAGAAGCACCTATTTCCAGGACCGAGCAGGCTTCTCCCAAAAGGTTAAGCTTTGAAATTTTTGGGACTGTCTTTTCCAAAAGGGAAAGAGGCACGTGACCGGAATAGAGTTGGGCAGAGTGGGAGGATGCATGGGTTAGGGGAGGTGATGGAGGTTACTAAGCGGGATTGGGATTTAAAGGTGATTTAGTTGTGAATTAAAAATATTACTTGTAATGGAAAATAAATTGATAAAAATTATATATATATAAAAATAAAAATTAATTAATTAAAAATGAATCAGATAGAAGTAAGAATCAACTCAGAGGAAAATAAGAGAGATTGTGTACAGCTGAGTACCGGTACAGTACAAGTACTTGTATTCATATATCAGTCATTGTTTTTTTTGACGATGTTGTTACTATGTGTGCTTACTAAGCAACTGTAGGATGAATTTAATGGCATTATCTGATGAGAGAAGAGTTTGAAAGATAGTTGTGACAGCTCATTGGAGTACTTGTAGAGACCTTTTAAATATGGTATCAATGTTCATTGGAACCCTTCTGAGTAAGTAGTTTGATTCATTCTAATATGCTTACTAATAACATGCAAGTGAAGATGATATTGTAGAGTCTCAATGTGGTTATGAAGGTGACAGTAACAATCATAGAAATCAAGGTGGCTACAGAGTTTCATCAATGATGTTATTATCGCTAAAAGTCGTTATGTCTGTTGTTTCAAAGCTAACAGTTATGGATCTTGTAGTTAAGATGATTAGTGAAGTATAGTTGAGGAAGAGGATGGACACTGATGATTACTAACAGGCCATTGTGAGTTGAGAAAATACAAAAAAGAGACTGTGAAGGATTTGAGTGAACGCTATTGAGGCAGATATTCAACTCCATTCGTTCCTAGAACTCTTATGAGTAGTAATACCGGTACTTATACTGTACTTTTAGATGTATCTATAATGTCCTGTAACATGAACACATTGTTTGAAGAGCTCTACTTGTATAGAATATGGGGTTTGAGAGCTTTATAGCAATGATACACACTTCAACTGCAACTCTTCATATCTGACAATAGTAATGATAGAGAAGATATCACCTCAAGAGAGCTGAATATACATCAAGATCTACTTGTGTCTCTCACATCTTAACGCGTGTTTGTGTCACAAGCACAGATCAAACCATTCAAGACTACAATTTCTACATAATAGAAGAGCAGTTCAAAGGACCTCCAATTCCTGTTCCTTTAGATGTCTACTCTTAAACCACCCATAGATCTCACCATAGAGTAAACACCTTAACCATCTACTACACACTACACCTCACTTGAACAATCCCATCTACACCAAGGGTAAGTAAAGAACAGTCATGGCACTGAGATGAGGATGATTGATCTGTGATGAATGAGCATTTGAGTCTCCAAACACAAACACAAACACAAACACAAACACGAATCTGACAGTACTTATCACCAACAAAGTACCATCTCATCTCATCACCTCAAAACACTCCATTCATATCGCAAATGCCACGTCATCACCTCTCTCTTTGTGTCCCTCCCCTCCCCGTCTGTGTCCTTCACATAAATATGTATTCCCTATCGTCTAGTGGTGGTGGTCGTCCTTCTTCTCAAAGAGAAACTTCTCGGCGGCCACGTAGGCAGCAAAGGCCACGACGGCGATTCCGAACCCGGGAGCGGCGCCCTTGAATCGGTTAGCTCGGGTGAAGTTGGTCTGGTATCTCCAGGCTTCTCTGGGGTTAGTATTTGGTGGCATGTGGTGCGGTGACATAGGTCGTGTGGTGACCACAAAAGAAATGTAGTCACCACAGAGCTTTTGTGGTGACCACATTGCGAATGTCGCAAGATCTCCCCCTTCCTCATCTCTCACTCACCGTCGAGCCCAGGGGTCTTTTAATTGGGGAGCCATTGTGATATGTTGTGTGTGGTCTGTGATGCACCGACTAAAGTTGTACAAGATTATGGAAGCAATTCTATTGGCCCGTTGATAGGTTATGAGTACGTGGGAGTTTAGACGTGGAAGTGAGTAGCAGGGAGGAAAGTAGAAAACTGGTGACACAGATAAGATGGAAATCTCGGACAAAATAAGCTATATTCGCTCATTGTTATGATTACGTAAGCGCTTATGTAAGCACAGGGGGGAATGAGAGAATGGGGATTTGGAAGTGGTTTCAGAGGTCTAGAAAAAGCAAACAAATAAATTGGTGAAACAGTATTTGTCTGAATACTCAGTCTTCTCATGATTATATAAGCATGATTATGTAAGTTTTACATGATAGTGAGTGGTAGACAATGAAGGTGTATATTTGACGGTTAATAGGCTATAAATAAGTGCTATAACGCTCAGTAACACTTATACACGTCAAATAATGCACCTCAAAGAGTTTTTGAAGTAATAGCATGTATCCCTCAGATGTGCTTACTAATCGGCTTACGTAATCATAATGGCGGAATGGCGTCAAAATTTGGCAGAGTCATTTCCCGTGTCGTAGATACTCATTGAAAGCTTTATCAGGCTTTCAAAGTCTCTATGGCACTTTTGGCAGGCCACCTTCTTCTTGCACTTCTAACTAAGATAGTTGCTCTATACTTGGATTTGGAAGGTTCCAGATGAGTTGGTGAAATGTGGAAAAAGTGGAGGAAAAACGAAGAATGGAAAATATAGAAATATACACAGTCTTATAGAGAGCTCATAAGGTGTCACAAACACGTGTCTTTTATTTTTGTCCATTTTTCCCCATTTTTCCCATTTTTCCCCATCTCCCTGCTCATGCATATGCAACGATGACGCTTCTGATAAAGTTCTTTGATAGATCAGTGTTTGAAAAGATATCGATCTTTGTACTTGTACAAATACCCTGGTGTTCCCTCTTTCGCGCTGCACACATGTCCCACAATCTAGGCGCAATACCCGCTTCGGATTCCGAGTCGGAGGTGTTCGCACAAGAGAAAAGTGATTTTGAAAGGAGTGATCTGAGCGATCATGACCTAAGTGAAGAACTTGAAGAAGATGAAGAACTTGAAGATGAAGACCTCGAAAATGAGGCAAATGAAACTGTGGTTCCCGTGAGTGAGCTGGAATCTGTTCATTTGGAAAACGGGGTTCCTGTTCTGGAAGATTCCAATGTGAATGACGTTTCTTCTGACTCAGACTCAGACCACCACTCGGAAACGTCCTTCCAGGACATTACCGACCAGCTGATCGCCGAGATTTCCGCAGGCGAGTACCCCTGTCTCATCTGCACCGAGGATATCACTCCCAAGTCGAAAATCTGGAACTGTCCGACCTGCTACCGTGTCTACGACATTGACTGCATTTCCGACTGGGCTGGCCGAGGTCTGAAGGCCCCCTTGCCTCCCGGAGAGGCCAACAAGAACACAAAACCCAACTGGAAGTGTCCCAGCTGCAACGGGGCGTTTGAGAAACAGCCAAAGACGTACACGTGTTGGTGTGGCAAGGTGCAGGATCCGTTTGTGAACGAACTAGTGCCTCATTCATGCGGCCAGACATGCGGACAGTCGATCGACTGTGTCCACGGATGCTCGTCGGCGTGCCATCCAGGTCCCCACGTCGACTGTTCGGCCATGGGACCTGTTTTGGCCTGTGCTTGTGGCCGGTCTAGAAGACAATGGCCCTGTGTTCTTACACCCTACAAGGGCTGGAGCTGTGACGTCATCTGCGGCGAAATCATGCCCTGCGGCGAACACACGTGCTCCCGAAAGTGCCATACTGGTCTGTGTTCGGTTTGCACAGAAACCACAGCCGCCAAATGTTTCTGTGGAAAAACGGAAAAACACATCACGTGCCATCAGGACGAGGAAATGCAGAATCTCAACGGCCGGTACTCGTGCGAAGACGTGTGCGACACGCTGTTTGACTGCGGAATCCACAAATGCGAACAGACATGCCATCCGTTCGTTTCCCACGAGTGTCCTCTGATTCCCGAAAGACAGACCCACTGCTACTGTGGCCAGACGAAAATCGAGGATCTGGGCGTCGTTCGAACCCAGTGCACAGACCCCGTCCCCACGTGCACTCTCACGTGCTCAAAAACGCTGTCTTCGTGCTCCCACAAGTGTCCCCAGAAGTGTCACTCCGGAGACTGTCCTCCCTGCAAGGAAACCGTCAAACTGCACTGTTCGTGCGGAAGACAGACCTTCTCGGTGCCCTGCGGAACCTCCGAGACGCCCAAGTGTTCCCACAAGTGCGCTGCTCTTTTGTCGTGTCGAAAACACTACTGTATGGACGAGTGCTGCGAATACGAGGCTGTGGCTCTGCAGCGAGAGAAACAGCGCAAGAAAACCGGCGCCAACATCCCCGTCGAGGAGTCCAAGCACCACTGCGAAAAGCCGTGCAATCGAATGCTCAAATGCGGACTTCATCGCTGTCCCGACAGTTGTCACTCCGGAGCTTGCAAGCCCTGTATGCAGGCGACCTCCTGGGACGACGTCAACTGTCCCTGTGGACGCACAACCACCTACGCACCTATCCGATGCGGCACGGCTCTCGAGGTGTGTGCCTGGCCGTGTGAACGAGACCCTGCCTGTGGACACAGACGTATCCAGCACACTTGCCACAGTGACTCAGAGCCCTGTCCTCCTTGCCCCACACTCATGAACAAGCCGTGCCAGTGCGGCAAGAGCGTCGTCAAGGGCGTGCGGTGTTTCCAGACCCAGGTCACGTGTTCCCAGACCTGTGGCGAGCTTCTGCCCTGCGGCGTCCACAAGTGTTCCAGACACTGTCACGTGCCTGGCGAATGCGAGGAATGCACCCACGACTGTCTCAAGACGCTCTCGTGTGGTCACGTGTGCAAGGCGCCCTGCCATGCCCCCTTTCCTTGTGACGAGAGTCAGCTGTGCAAGGAGAAGGTGGAGGTCACGTGCGAGTGTGGAAATCTCGTGGAAGAGCGCGACTGTGGCGGTTCCAAGACCACCAAGCGTGTTGAGGAGGAACTGCCCTGTTCGGCCGACTGTTACAACAAGCAGCGGCTCAAAAATATGGCTGGAGCGCTGGATATCGCTGTGACTCGGTCTGGCGAACGAATCATCGACTACGCAGCCATCATGTTCGAGTATCCCGAAGAAATCATCGATTTCTACCGACAGGAGCCGTCCTTCTGCATTGAGATGGAGCAGAAGATTGCGGCTCTTGTGAATGATGAGTCCAGGAAGGTGCTCAGGTTTCCGCCCATGCATACCGCTCAGCGGGCTTTTCTGCATCAACTGGCGGAGGTATACGGGTTTACCAGTATCAGTCAGGACCCGGAACCGTACAGATCGGTTTCGATCATGCAGAACTATCCCTACGCTGCGAAACCCCCGATTTCGATTAGAGATTGTGTCATGAGGAGGAATAGTAGTGTGACCCAGGAGAGGACGGTGGTCTAAGTGTAACAGGAGCGAAGCGGATGTTACACTAGCCAACAACTGAGTGAACTGCTGCGAAGCAGCTGTGAACTGGCCATGAGGCTGAACTGACTCAGGTCTGGCGTTTGAAGTTACTAGACTATCATAGAGCTTTATCTTTGACACTGTCTTGTAGCTCTCTCATCAACCTCTCCTCCACTATTTGTACATATGTACAGTATTTGTAATTGCATTAATGAAATTTATTTTTATAACAATTGTAGTCGTTGCTGTGAGGTACAGATGTAGTCTTCTGAAGTTCAGTCTATGTATCTACGAGTAGTCTATATGCTCTTCTCTCTGGATATGAACATAAAGCTCTAAGATGCGGAATAATAATGTCAGAGAATAACCGAGTACATAGCCGGAATCTCCAGACTGAGAGCTTTACAGTGGTGCACTTGGAGTGGTTATTTGAACACTTTTGGTGGAATTGGTGGGTGTATGTGTGTCACTGGAGTTGCCTATGATGAACACTACAGAATGTCTACAAGTAGGAGTAGTAATATTTACACAAGAATTGATAGTTTAGAGTAAAATGCCTCCATCTGTTACAGGAGAGACTGTTGCTCTTCCAGTACAATAGCTTTCGGCGCCTTTGAAGACTTCCTTAGACATCGACACTCGTCATACAGTAGCCTCAAGTCAGTCAGATAGATACACCAGGTAGAGAAGTAAAGAGGAAAGACCCACGTCCAAACAGTTTTTATATTATATCTGTCCTGATACATTACGTCTAATCTAAGTATTTTGCTATTCTCCATGTCTATAGCTCACTATGGCGTGCTTACTCCCCTTCTCCCAATTACTTAGCTTCTAGTTGAGACGACAAGTGACCTGGGGGTTCACAAATGGTGTTCCGGGAGGTCTAGAAACTTGTAATATAAGTAAATCACACGATAATAGCCATGTATTTGATCTAAGAAAACAAAATCAAGAATTTCTCATACAAAATCTCGAGTAATCAGCCATCTCATCTCCCAACCTCCTATCCCTTTAGTTAAGCCAAGTCTAAGTAAACAACCCCACAACCACACTTTCTAATACCACACTCAGCCCTTATTCATGTTACCAAAAGCACTTAAATATCACACTTTCCACCCCCTTAACCCCTTCCACCATCAATTGACCCTCTATCAGCTCTCCATCTCCCGCAGTATAAATTGCTATTCCATACATAGCATTTAGCACTGTACTGTTTAGGGGGGTCTCTATAACTCGTTAAAACCGGATTTAATGGTCTTAAATAATTCACTCCATTCTTAAAACACTCCAATAAACCTCTCTCTATCCTTCCCATCTTCCAGCCTACCCCCAATTAACCGGGATAATTCCGTCACTCGTGCAGGTCGAACCTACACACCCACACACACCCTACCCCGGATCTTATCACCGTTTGATTGCAGCTTCGAACCTCATCTCCACCATGTCCGAAACCGCCATCATCAACGTGTCGTCTCTGGACCGCCCCAAGGTGCTGCTGATGGGTCTGCGGCGGTCCGGCAAGTCGTCCATCTGCAAGGTCGTCTTCCACAACATGCAGCCCCTGGACACGCTGTACATTGAGTCCACCTCCAAGCCCGTAGAGGAGGAGTTCAACTCGCTGATTGATTTCAGCGTGCAGGAGCTGCCCGGCCAGCTCAACTTTTTCGAGCCCGACCAGTACATCGACTCGGACCGGCTGTTTCAGAACGTGGGCGCACTCGTGTACGTGATTGACTCGCAGGACGAGTATCTCAACGCTCTCAGCAACCTGCACAACATCATCGAGTACGCGTTCAAGATCAACCCGGACATCAACGTCGAGGTGCTCATCCACAAGGTCGACGGTCTGAGCGAGGATTTCCGCCTCGACACTCAGCGAGACATTATGCAGCGTGTTTCCGACGAACTTGTAGATGCCCGTCTAGACGACGGAGACGTGAAGCTCAACTTCCACCTGACGTCGATTTTCGACCACTCCATCTACGAGGCCTTCAGCCGCATCATCCAGAAACTGATTCCCGAGCTGCCCGTGTTCGAAAACCTGCTCAACGTGCTGTGTTCCCACTCGCTGTTTGAAAAGGTGTTTCTGTTCGACGTCAACTCGAAAATCTACGTGGCCACAGACTCGTCGCCGGTCGATAACCAGACGTACGAGGTGTGCACGGACTTCATTGACGTCGCAGTCGATCTGGACAACTTGTACGAAACCGGCACATCCAACGGTCCACAAAAAGGCAAGGAAAACACCCTCAAGTGCGTGTCCAAGCTGCAAAACGGAGTCACGCTGCATCTGCATCAAATGGTCAAGGGCCTGGCTCTGGTGGGACTCATTAGAAAGGAAAACGGACAGAAAATGGCGCTGGTGGACTACAACGTCCAGGTGTTCCGAGAAGGCCTGGAACGAATCTGGGGGATCAACAAAAAGTAACTTGCATGTATTCTACAAAGATTAATTTATTGGAGGAGAGGTGTGAAGACTGGCTATGTCATACCGGTAGTCTTGAAGAGGAGCACTAGACTCGAGACATCTGAAGTATATGCTTATAGAGAGAGCCTCATGGACACTCAAAAGACTGGTTATAGTGGCTCATAGGAAGACTCAGAATAGTTCATTATAGTCACTAGACAGCAGAGACATCAGGTGCTTACTAATGTTCACTAGAATACAGGAACTCTACAGAATGATATCATGATAAAGTCTCCATGGCTAAGAGTAGTATTATTTACTTGTACAACAACTGGTAGACTCCTAGAGGTCTGACTTGACTCTCTATTGTCAAGACCTCATTGACTAGGCTACAGATACACAAGTCATAGAAATATTCATTAGACTAGAGACCTGAAACAGGCTTAAGTAGAGACTGCACATACTCTATGAGCATCAATATCCTCGATGAGAGGACTAGTGCACCAGAGTCACAGAGCAATGATGTATATCTCAAATGCTTCCTAGCAACCTGCTCTATAGTTGAATAAGTCACCATTTGAGACTTCTAGGTACCGGTACTGATAGATGAGTCTGTAGACCTCAATATACCATAGAGACATGGACTCATACTCTTGAACATCTGAGGACTAGATAGACCTATGATGACTGTTTGGTCTGATATAATGCATTATGATCTCCTAACGACGATATGATTAGAGCCCTTCATGTTTCACGTTGGCACTTTCGCCCTCAAACCTCCACCTCCTCCCTCTCTGCCAACTCCCTCTGAATATCGTACTCCACGCCCCTGCACTGCTCGTTGATCTGAGCGGTGTCCTCTGGCGTCAGAACTCTCGGCAGAAACGTGATCACCGGCTTTGTGTGGGTTTGCAGGAACCGCGCGTCTTTGCGCATCTGTTCGTGTCTCCGGCTCATTTCCAGCGCCTTTCTCTCCCGTCTTTTCCGCAAAATCGTCTCCTTCAACGCCCTATTCTCCTCACTGTTACTCTTGTTGGCTCGATTGCGTATCCGCGCTTCGATATCAGATTTGGTCATCTCTTTGGTCTGGCTCCTCCTCACCTGGCCTCCCTGAAGCGACCCCAACAAGTTGCCCATCAGTCTCTTGCCTCGATTGGTATCATCTCGGAGAGGTCTAGGACGAAGATCCACTATGGAAGGGTTGGTAGTAGGAGTTGTGCTATTGGTAGGAGTGCTAGAGACACTTGGAGTGCCCGTACTAGCAGTCTGAGCGCCACGCTGACTTGCACGCCCCATATGCCTCCTATCCTCCACCACTGTGTCTTCTGAAGATGCTCTTGACATGACACTTGAGACCAATATGTCAATGTTGCTTGCGATTGAGATAGACAATCTGACTGAGATCTGTCCGTTTGATGCAACACCCTGGGTTCACTTTTGATGCAATTTAACACTCTGGCTCCGGGTGCTATCGTTGCCTCTCGAGTTAACCTCACCCCCCTCACTGAACTACAAGCCTCTGTTGCACTTTTTTTTTAGTCACCGCGAACATGCAAGCAAGCATCGAGATCTCGCAACTTTATGTGTACCTTGCTCCAGGAGACGAAATCATCTGGAAGAGGAAGGAGAAGAGCTGGCGAGACAAATGTGTTCGTCACGTGGTGGACTGTGTTTTGTCACGTGACGAAGAAAATTGCCGAATTTTTTGCTGGTTTTTTCCGCCACTTTACGCAACTTGTACGACCCTGGATATGCACCGAAATACGGTCGTAGTTGGGTTATAGGTGAGACATGGCAAGATGAGGAGGGAAATTAAATAAAACAACGAAAATGAAATCACAATAGCTAGGAAATCGTGTATTAAGTTGATTTGAATCATTCGTCTCATTTGCGGGTAATATCACAGATTCGTATCTGTTGTGCTTAGTCAGCGGATAGTGGTGGTGGCTAAATACGACATTATTGGTGTCAAAATGGAGACAAAAATTTGGTGGTTAAGCTGGCGCAACTGGTTTCAAGATAGCGCTGAAGACAGTGACGCTACATTGGAACAAACATGTCTGTTTATTTAAGGTGATGTTGAAGAAAGCTCGATTAGTCAGCAACTTTTAGTCAGTAAGATGCCAAAATTTGAAACCTGGCCTTCTTGGTACCAAAATGGAGACAAAAATTCGATAATCACGATGGTGCAAGTGTCTTTATTGTGGTGCTACCACTGGAAGAGTAATACTATTCCAAAGACACTTGTCGATTTAAGGTGATGTTGAAATTGAGGCGATGAGATTAGTCAGCAATGATTAGTCACCGAAACACTGAAATTGAAAGATGGCTTTGTTGATACCAAAATGGAGACAAAAAATCGCTGATTTAGGTGGTACCAGCCTGTTAGTGTTAACAGTGAAGACCAAGACGCTACAACTCCTCAAACACATTCCCCGATTTAAGGTGATCTTGTAGTTAGGTGATGACTAATGATGCACGTCACTCGGGATTTTTTCAGCTTCTTACTAAGTTGGGAGTTTTTTCCACTCTTTAGGCTTTCATCGCCTTTAGGGTTTTTTTACCCAACGTCAGTTTAGTCACATTTTGACTCCTCTTTTCTCTACCAAACCACCTTCCATTCAGGTGCTGGAAAGCTACCCCCTAAGCGGGCGGCACTTTTAAGTTTTAGCACAAATAGTAAATGGAATAAGTATAACAAAAAAAAATGATTTCCTACAAGTAGAACTTTGTCCTCTCAACATCACCACAATACCTATCTACTTTTGATGTCTTTTGATACCCTGAAAATACCCTCTTTAAAGGCTTATATCAAAGATGGTCAGTTCGATTTCTCCACTGCACAGGCTAATTGCGCGTATACCGAGGCAGTTCTCAAACACGAGTATGATCTCTCTGTGAAACTGGATCCACAAAGATTGTGCCCTCGAGTTCCTATAAGAATGGCCTATGTTGAGTGGATTGAAGAGTTGCTTCCGTCAAATACACCTCAACAGGACGTCCTGGGTCTCGATATAGGAACAGGAACTTCCTGTGTATATCCTCTTTTGGCTGTTAGAAAAAATGGCTGGAAAATGATAGGTACTGATATCGATCCTGAAGCTGTGGAAAAGGCAAAAGAACAAGTTGAGGAGAATCGTCTTGAAGACAAGATTGATGTGAAGCTTGTGGAAGCTGATGGTGACTTTTTTGACGTCACTGACAAGACTTTGACGTTCTCAATGTGCAATCCTCCGTTTTACGCGTCTTTCGACGAAATGGAACAAAGTATGGCCAAGAAGAAGAGCGGACCTTCTGGAGAGCTGAAAGCTGCTCAGACTGAACTAGTCACTGAAGGAGGAGAGCTGGGTTTTCTTCAGAGGATGATCGAAGACTCTAGAAAGCACAAGGACGTGTTCTGGTTCACCTCGATGATTGGAAAGAAGGATACAATGGAAAAAGTGTGTCAGAAGCTCAAGGATGAAGGGGTGTATCATTCTGTGGTGTCGAGAAGGCCAGGAAAGACCGTTCGTTGGTTTATAGCTTGGACTTTCCACCAGAACTTGAAACATGAGAGGATTCATGGAGATTATGATAAGACAGTGTTTGAAAAGATTCTGGTGGACAACGATATTCCATTCTCGGAGAAAGACGGATTAGTCGTTGTTAAGGGAGACAGGTGGAGCAGAAAGTACAAGAGAGCTAAACTGCGACGTGAAGCCATCGAGGAGAAAGAAGAGCATGAGTTTCTCGTCAAGTCAGACGCAATTATTTGGAAACGCGGAAATGATAGGCAGCTGTGGGACTCGTTCACTTCGTGGGTGCTGAGAAAGTATAGAGAAGATAAGAAAGAGGAACTTGTTCACAAGTAGATAGATGGTAATTTCAATGAACACTTTGATGATAGTTCACTTCGGCAAGTATGTCAAAACATTCTATGAGTACCGTATTAACTAACGCAAAAGTCCCCATAACTCCACCATATCTCCTTCATGAGCTATATCCTCATCAAATGGCATCATATGCTCTTATCTTAGAACACTCATAACTCGAGATATTCTGTGAGAAGCCACATAGTGGACTATATCAATCGCCTCAAAATCCCACACTGATTCCAATGGTACCAAAATATCTACTTCTCGTAGTACAAAAAAATGGAGTATATGTCATGATCAATAGGAACTTACTCAGCACAGCATGAAGAGATATCTGACCACGATAAAAACAAAACCGCCTGCAAAAAACTATGCCAGCCGCTTCGCGAATGGCAAAAGATTACAGCACCCAGGATTCTCGTATGGTCTCCCACTACAATACTAACTAGGCTCTCTGGTGCTTGACTATGGCTGATCGGACGGGAAGCCGTATTTTCACCAGGATATGGCCGTAACCAAACCTCCGCAACGGAGAATTGAACTCCGGTCCCCCGCGTGCTGGTGTAAACCTGACAGGCGGAAATTCTAGCCACTAAACTATTGCGGATCTGTGATCTGAACTTTATTTGGAGTAATATAAGGGGAAGTGGAAGTCACGTGACCGGATTCCTAGAAACGCCTTTTTTGACCGCTAGGGAGGGTCAGGGGGGGTTCCGGCTTCTTAACCGAATGGGAAACATCTCGTCTAAATCGGCATCACGTACCTGTACGAGGCATGTCGGTCTGAAAGGCCACGATTTCGACTCCCGCTAGGAACAGTGTGCACACACTACGAGAACAACCGTGCACGCACCGTCGTAATTACAAGAACTACGCGCAGGGAGTGACTTCCTTCCATACCCAACCTGCGCCTTCGGTAACTGTGGAACCGGTTCTCCGCCCCACCGGCCTTTCACAACAAGAAATGTTGGAGGAGGTTAGGTGACTGGGGTAAGACCACCCCCAAAGAGGGGGGCTGTTCGTTTGGGGTTATTTGGGGACTTTAACTAGTTCACTACCCTCATCCTGAGAACGTACATTCGGGGCAGCGGCCCTTTCCTTTCCAGCGACACACACGAGTATAATAATCATGTTGGCGATCCCGGCGCAAAGACACCGGTAGCCTTCTTGCGAACTAACAGTCGCTGCCGTACTGAGGTTAAATAGACTGTAATTTAATAAATGATTTTAAAAATAAAAAAAAATAATAAAAAAAAGGGAGGGTCAGGAAGAAAGGAAAGTACTGTCATAGGGTAATTAAAGTCTCTAGTTTCAGAATATGTAGTCCATTTGTTCCCATCTCTTTTCATTAATTTTCTACAGTGACTCTAAATTTCACCATACAAACATCATTATTACGTAATACCCTGAACCACATCGGAGTTTTTCACACGATCGATAACTATCCACATCCGAGGCACTATCGCAACTGTATTTGCGGCCTCTTTGTTTCGATATCGGGTGCTTCCGTAATCTTTTACCCCTCCTAACAGGGGTATGATGAGTGAGACTGGCTAAAGTTCAGACTTATGAGAGACACTGGTTGTATGGGTGGATGAATACGAGGCATGGAAGAGCGAGTGGTGACAAGCTGCTGTGGATCTTTCCGGATTTGTCCGTGTTATATAGGATGGTGTTGGTTTATCGTTCGTTGAGTGGCTCCTGAAGCGTTGAAAAAATAGGTGTTTAATTATGGGTGTTTAATTATGAAGATTTGTTCTCTTGTATTGCTGCATTTGTCACTGGACTCTCATCGGACCGTCTAATGAGACTGTTCCATCGCAAAGACCTCTCGATTCATGTATCTTGTCTTGTGACCTCAGTCTTAGACATTGAGAATATGTACATAAGTTGTACTTGTTTTGCTACGCCAAGAAGACCCAGAAAATGTACCCGAGTAAAGTCCCGAGCTTGACGTACGAGAAGAATACGCAATTTCGACTTTGGTCTTTGTTTTCTTCGATATCCATAGTTCTGTAACGTACCCCGCTACTAGCGTCCAAATGAACGTGAACACATGCTTATCCTGAACGTTGCAAGGGAGCTAGACCGCCTCGGACTTCGATTCGGGGTTTTATTGCCCTTGAAACATCTATCCCACTTGTCCTCGTTATTTCCGGTCGCACCATTCTCCCAGAAAATGTATGTATACCCCACTGTGTCAGAAGCCGGGGGTTGATGGGCTCATGTCTCAGATCAAGAGGCAGTGGAAGCGAGTGGACTTTGGAAGTAGATTGTAGCTGTCAGTGAGATTCTCTGTGTCGACTCTCTGGTCTATCAACTGTTTACTGCCAAAAAAAATCATCTACTCTCATTTCTGCTCACCTGTGCTCCTCTATCATGTCTCAGAATTTCGCTGAACTGTGTCAGATGCGTAAAGTGACGTATAGGAACTCTCTGCATGCGTCCGGACATGCACCCACCGTGCGGAGTATCCAGCCAAGTATCGGAGTTCGTATTCCTGTATGTTTCAGTATACAGAATCACCGCTGAAAAATGTCCCAGGAGGAAATGAAAGACATTGAGGGGGTCTGAAATGATGGGAGATGGTCTGAGATGCGTTCCAGATCGATCGATCGAATTTTGTGGTTTTTTGGCGTTTGAAAATGGCATTTCTGAATGTGAAGGTATATGACTCTGGTTTAGCTATCATAACAGAGCAGCATATTTTGAAGAAAAGATGAAATATCTCGGTAAATAGTGCTCACAGAGAATAACCAATGATATATTCCAGTTCCTATCGATCTATACAACCCGATGGTACCCTTAAAATCCAGAAATTCGCAAAATTTTCGAAATCTCACCTTTCACCGTGCAGTGGCCACATTTTCTCGGATTTTAGATTCTGGCATCCTGGCCGAGCGGTTAAGGCGAGAGATTAGAAATCTCTTGGGGTTTCCCCGCGTAGGTTCGAATCCTGCGGATGTCGCCATTCTTTTTTTTTTGGGCAAAGTCTATTTTTTCGGTTCACAAAACCAAACCCACCGTTTCCGCAAAGTTACGAATCTTGTCTTCAATGAGCCAGGGTAACTTCTCCAGTGTCTATCATTACGTCAGATGGCGGGGAAGGGTTTAAGCTACGGTAAATGAGACCCTTAGAATGGGCTCTTTTGATTGGAGGAGGGAAATTAGCAAATTACCGGTTTTGCGAAAAACGCCCCTTCTGGGACGACTCAATACGTCAATAATACTGCTCGTGGACAAAGGTGGTCCCCTCATCAGTTCATTCAAGAGCAGCACTTGGCCACAAACGTTTTTCTCGTCGTCGTTTGTCGCTTATGACGCCGTGTTTGGTCTTATCGCACTGTTTGAGTTTTCCCAAGGGTGGATGAGTGAGTGGAGTGGAGTGACGGTTGTTGAGGCTGGCGGGGGGTTGTAGGAGAGAAAAGGAAAACGGCTATATAATATTTGACGCTGACTAAGCCGATTTATTGCGTTTCCCGGTATCTTTTCCATACAAAAAATCGCCATTCTCATCGTCCTCTTCTCTGGCTCTGTCTTGGCTGGTTAGCGTTTCAAAGACTACTTGTACCAACTTTAGCGTGGAAACCTTGCCATGTCTTGGCCAGGTGAGAGGTGAGAAGAGGAAGAAAACGAAGAGAAGGCGGCTCGAAAAAAAAAGCGGAAAAACAAGAGCAGTTGTGAGACACGAGAGTGCCGAAATCGCTGCATTAGCAGATGCAGCCAATCATCATTCGTCATTCGTATACTCAGTACTCCGTACAAGTACACTTGTGTACAAGTAGTCTCACTTTAGCAGTGACATGGGTGTGTGTTCATTGTACGAGTAGAATAGAAACAAGTGCCTGAACAAGTGCTACAAGATACAAGGTAGGAAGGAGGACAAGTGGGCCCAAAAAAATCAATATGTGCCGTTCTAATGCATAGCGCGGTTAGCGGACCGCACTAAAATGGTGGACCACTCTTGTGTCTGTGGCCACACCGTCTCCTTTCTCCACCGCCTTTTTTTCTTTCCCACTTGCCACTTTGCCCTTTTCTTTTCCGTCCTCCTTCCTTGCTCCCTATTTACCGCAAAATTTTCGTTTTACAGCTGCGCATGACAACGGTACCCCACCCCATGCTATTGCACTTTGGCTTTGGGCTAAACCCTGAGTGTAAAACCAGACCACAGTGTTTGCCGGAGATATAAGAGAGACGGGGGATGGACTTTGGGCGGAAAAGCTGGCCAACACCAACTCACACACACCCACACATCACCATGGGAACCATCCTCCAACCCCCACGTCCCATTGTGCTCGAGGACACGCTGCAGGACTTGCGTGTGCAGGTCCAGAAACTCGACCTGAAAATCAAGCGAGACTCGTCGCCTCCAGCAGACCAGCCTCGAAGTCTTCCTGCTCTGCGTTCTCGCGCGGAGATGTCAGCCGTCGACTCGGCGGCCGACAAAATCTCGTCGCTGCTCGGCAAAAACGGCTTCAACTCGACCAGCCCCTACGATGACGTCCGAGTGGTTCTGGCGCGGTACGAGGACGCCATCGACGGCATTCTCAGCGAGGGAGAAGACGAGGACGCGGACGCCATCGACCCCATCGGCCTCGTGGCTTGCATTCTGGAGCCCCATATCATCGGCAAGATGCACCGCCGGCTGCAGCGGGGCTCCTTCTCGGCCGACCCCTCGGATCTCGACAGCCCCATCGAGTGGGAAAAAGTCAAGGCGTGGCTCGTGGGCAAGTACTCGCGGTTCGAGTCCGACTCGGGCTGCATCGACGCCATGAAAGAGCACTTTTACGAGGTCATGCCGGGCTCCATTGCATTTTCGTCCACCCTGGTGCTCCAGGAGAAGCTCGGCCGTATCGACGTGCTGGCAAAGACCACCAAGGACGAACAGTTTGACCCCAAGGAGTTTTCGCAGTTCATGAAGAGCCAGTTTCCGCTCGAGTCACGTGAATGCGACGTCGAGGAGGTCAATAATATCGACAAGGCCAGCGAGGCGCTTCAGCAGCTGTTTGCCGTGGGCAAGAGAATGCTCGCGGTGATGCTGGGTCAGGAGTACGATTTTGATTATGAGGAGGAGAATGATTGGCAGTATGATTATTACGGGAGTGAGAGTAAGTAGACGAGTAAGCAGACTTGCGAAGCAAGGCTGATTATGAGCTCTACTTGCGACCAGAAGGAAGACTTACGACAAGTCCTTCAAGACCTCCAAAACGACCTCAAAACGACTTCAAAACGACTTCAAAACGACTTCAAAACAACAGCAACACTCCAGAACGACTCACACTCAAACTCCAAAACTGTACACTACAGCCCCACCACTAAAACGACAGTGCAAGCAACCCGAGTTGACTGTCACAACTGCACAGCTCCCAGAGCAACTAACGTATTTATACAGCATTATTTATATCAATGGATGGTCATAGGATGACAATATTATGAGTTTTGTAGAGCGGGGAGTTACTTGAACCAACTCGTAGACACCACACCATCTGATACTTATTTCTGGTACATCTGTTTCGCCTGTATTTTCTTCCTTTGCACCTACACCGTACCATGACGTTCAAATGAAGCCTATGTCCAAAGAGCTTCGCAAAGTGAAGCAAGTCTCCAGTCTTTCTGACGTAGGGTAAGCAAGCTAATAGTAGTCAGTCGCTGTAAATCAGTAAACGACCCTTGCACTTTCCATAGCCGTGCGTAATCGTGCATCTCTACGGAGACTGGTAGGACACAGCACTTCTCAACAAATGCAGTCAACAGAGGTAGTGTCGAGTAGCGCAAACTAATGCAAAAAAAGCGGGAAAATGTAGAAAAGAGCTGCAAGAATTGTTGAGCGGGATATACTGTGCTTTTATTTCCGTATTTTCCGCATTTTCCATATTTTCGCATTTTCTGGCATTTTCCAAAAATTTCCAAATTCCATCTCCCACCTCCAACGATCGACGGCCCACCAAAACAAGCTCTAGGGTCTACAAGGAATGTTTGAGTCGATAAGAGAGAGTGGAGAGATACGGAGGTGGCAGGAAGATTGACTGCGACATTGGCATTTCCCACTTGTAGCCACCTGACGATCCTCTCGTAGCCCTCAGATCCCGTGGGGGTCCCCCTGCCACCAGCCGTTTCATAGCTCTCTGAGACACTCAGGGGTCCCGAACAAAACATACAGGGGTATGGATCGGCAACGTACAAGTAGCTGGACTTCCGACGGGATGCGGCCTGCAGTATGTGAGCCGGTGTGCCTATGCCGAACACTTGGACAACCTTGTGTGTTGTAAAAATTACTTGTATATGTGAAGTACGGATACTGTACCTACTTTGGCAGCATCTTACAGTATGTCAAGCTCGCCTACAAGGTATCTGACACAGCCTTCGACTGTGGGGATTGACGCGCTCAGAGGGTTCGATCGTCGTGTGTGCGTGGCCAGTCGGGTGACAGAAAATGAGAGAATGTTCAGTGAAGGGTGATATACCATAGGACACTACTTGTACCTTAGGACAAGACAACTGAGTACGTAAAAAAAAACCAAGCGTTCATGACACTGTCCAAATAACGACTTAACAGTCCACATCGGCAGACCTACACCCAGCCATCTCGTCGCAATTATTTGTACCTGCAGATATACATACTAGGAGTGTTGTGTGCACAAGCGAACACGGCGCATAGCAACAGCATAGCAACAGCATACAGCGAGTAAGTGTTCTGGCATACAAGGTAGTCTTCCGACCTGGTCACGAGCAAACACCGTTCTATTATTTCGCCGTTCCCTTTTTCCGGACTTGACTCCACCGCACCCGTTGAAAGCGTACCCCGTAGTGCTTAGACCGCACTCTATAGCTTGAGGTAGACGCTAGAAGTCAGCTAAGTGTCGAAGTCAACTGGCTGTCAACCTACACAGCTGCCTGCGCAATAAGCTACTTCTGGGAGGACCGTTAGCGCTCGATAGAGAAGTGATGGACATGTTTCGCGACGATCTCATGCCGTCGAAAAGAGGGGTAACTTGGAGCTTGATTTGGGGTCCGAGAAGAGCCCGAGAGGACACCAACAGTTCAACTCCAGCTGGTTTCGCACCGTTTCTTGCCCTTTTCGAACTCCCCGTGTCTTTAGCAGTTCCTGATCGTATTCTACAAACGTTACACTTTGCCTGCTCTCTTTCCCCATACATCCCAACTAAGACATCTCGCCTACTTCCTCCATTTTCCCAACACTCGAACTCTCTTGGATTGGGGATGTCGTTGTCCCTTGCCTCAACTCTGAGCTTGCCTTGCTTTACGACTTTCGACGGTTGTGTCGATTTGACCTTGGTGGCAAAGGTGGACGTCCCAGGATCGGTTGACCTGACGATCATAGCAAAATGGGTGAATTTGAGCGGTTTGAGGTCGGATTTTGATCTACCACGTGACTGGTGGTCATGTGACCAGAGAGACAGTGCATCATGTGACCGGAAATGTGACCTGCATGGATGAACTGCTTCCACTCACATGACTAGAGCTCCGCCTCCAGCATAAAGTTCCTGGTGGTCCAACGATGTCTCACTATTAGTTCTCTTTTGCGCTCGGTGGAGAGCGTTTAGGCCAGGCTACAAGTAGGTGGGTTATGTTTGAGGTGGGTAGGAGAGAATATGTTCCACGAAAAAAAAAGATGCGACAAAAATTTATCAAAAAAATTTGCCTTCGACCAGATTTGAACTGATGATCTCAGCATTACTAGTGCTGCGCCTTACCACTTGGCCACGAAGGCGCGAATGTAAATTTTTGAGTTTTTGAAGCAATAGTGGATGTAGTTAGAGTCACGTGACCATGGAATTGAGAGGCGATTATTCACGTTTGAGAAGGAGGAAGGGATACAAGAAGTAAATGGGGTAACTATGTGAGTCATTAAGAGTAGACTGACGCTTTAATACCACCGAACTCTCCTCTCTAATGGGTTGTATCAGAAATCTCATTTCACCACTTTCAAATAAGGTTTGGTCATTAATTACACATTTGAACTTCATCTCCGAGGCTCAGCATCTTACAAAGTGTCCAGAGGCGTTTTCGACACGAGATACAGATGGTGAAGACACGATCCAAGGTCGAGAAGCCGAAGAAGGCGGCCAAGGACAAGATTCGAACCGAGGACGTTGAACGGGAGGTTCAGGATGGGCCGCAAGTGAAGGAAGACAGAGAGAATGAAGAAGAGGTTGAAGAAGTCGAAAGTGGAGGAAAAGAGGAAGAAAAAGAGGATAGAGGCGATCAGCCACCTCCAGCAACGGTCAAGGAGGAAGAAACCGCCCAGGAAGACCTTGATTCCAAGGATCAAGAAGATACTCCTTCTTCGGAGTCTTCAGAGCACTCATTATCTCAAAACACAGACTACATTGCTCTGACGTCTGCTCTGAGTATGTTGACACGTCAGCAAGAGACGTCGAAACGCGATCTCGTCAAGCTGTCTCAAATGCGTCAACAAGCCGTTGAGCAGCCCGAGCAGTTTTTGGATAAAGTCAAGGGCGGCGAAGTGAGCTTTCCCAAGGCTCTTTATGTCACAATGGTGCCTTCCATTGACTGGAAACAGTACGATTTCGAGAACAGAGAGCTGGACGGAGCTATTGAGAGACAGAGAAGGGAGTCTGAGAGAGGTGTGGTTGAGGAGGTTCCCCTGTTCAATCAGTAGGGGATGGTGATGTGCGAACAGTTGGGTCGCTGGTATTTATAGGATAA
The DNA here is from genome assembly GCA_001600535.1 of Yarrowia sp. JCM 30696. Lineage (NCBI taxonomy): Eukaryota > Fungi > Ascomycota > Dipodascomycetes > Dipodascales > Yarrowia > Yarrowia sp. JCM 30696. The sequence goes on from BCKG01000010.1 coordinate 180,354, forward strand.
AATGTATTATTATTATTATGACATGTGGGAGGGAGTGTACTGTGTGTTTTTTGGTCGGACTTGAAGGATATATAGAGTCATCACTGGTGTTAGTTTGTGTAGTGTTATTACTTACGAATTACTTAAGGTAATACTTACTTGTAGCAACCTGGGGGTTCATTTTGCATATTTCAGAGCTCGCAGAGAAATGAGAGTGGTACCTGACGACTTACATGCTCGGACTCATGAATCAGAGCTACTCAGATTTGAAACGACACATACATAATCTCGCAGTTTTGACACAAGTCAGCACAGATCATTTACTTGGGTCTCAGTTGGGACAAGTTAAGCTGGCTGACAGTTGAGATTTACTTGAGAAATACTTAGATGAGAAACTCACCTGGGGGTTCAAATTCGGTGTTCCAGAAGTGATAGGCAAAAACTAAGTATACCATACGAATGATAAACGACAGCTGACGAGTATGAAATAATTCACTTCCAAGTGGAACATACATTATTCAGCACTATTTGACGTTCTTGCAGCAAAACCAAGTACTTAGTATTAGTTGGGAGAAGTCAGTGGCGAGAGTGTGACCACACCAAAGAGTATTTTTAGGGGTTACAGAGGTCCCACAGAAACGAGAGTTGTATCAGCGTGATCCTTGAGGTCGGAATAATACGATGATCAACTCATCTTCCTTCCGCTACATACAAAATCAGCGATAAATCGAACATATCTAACAGACCTACTTGTGGCAACCTACCTACTCGTACCGGTACCCTCCTCTCTCATTAAATGCAATCTATTATATCTAGTTAGGTCATACTCGTCATCCGCTTCACTCCACGGTAGCATTGGAAAAGTCCACGTTATAGGTGGGATCATCCTTTCGAGAAATCTTTCTGTACTCGTCAATGACCTTCTGTCGCTCGGCCTCGAGGATAAGACGTCGGGCATTGTCTCCTGACGACTTGGGAACGTTGGGAAGCAGCTTTCGGGGCAGATTGAGCACCGGAGGAGCATCGGCCACTTCTCCAAACTTGGCCTTCTTGTTCTTCTTTTCCAGCACGGCCCAGGGGTCCGGCGACTTGTCTCTTTGTTTCTTGGGGAAAAACAGGTCGTTCTTGAGTCGTTTCTCGTCCATTCCGTCTCCCTCCTCTGCAGCTTCATCGGCCTTCTTGTAGTCCATTTCGTTCTGCAGCACTCGGTTCTTCTGCTTCTGGATGTTCTTCTTGTCGAGCTTGGACAGCTCCTTGGCGTTTTCCGACCGTCGAGGCTTCGCATTGGGCAGCGCTTCGTCTACTCGTCGAGAAAAGTCGGCCCACGATTCACCCGGTTTCATTTGCAGCGCCGAGTTCTCGTGCGAAATGTGCTTGTTTGTGGGATAAAGCTCCTTTTTCTGCTTCTTGCGCCCTCGCTCTTCCTCCTGGGACTGGGCTTTTCGCTCCTGGTACGCCATCATTCGCTTGAAGCTCTTGGGGGTATCGTCATCGTGGTTTTCGTCAAACTTGTCCTTGGCAAACTTGCCCTTTTTCTTGGAGAACTTTTGCTTCTTCTTGTTGGCGAAATCCTCGGGGTCCTGATCCAGAGGCACCGTTTCGCGCTTGAGCACGTTTCTGGCTCGTTTTCGGGGCATCTGTGGCGAGTTGTGTGATTGTGATCAAGTCTTTTCGTCTGATATGTTCTTTCTATGCTATATTTCACCTTTAGACTTGCACTGCATGAAATTATTTTCTGACCTCCCAACTCTATTTCGAATAATTTGTGTACATTCAACACTACACTGAACCAACGGTCACACTCTCAGCTGACATGGCAAAACGATCCCGCGACCAAGTCAAGTTTGAAAAACGGGCCAAGGCCCGCAACGAGCAGGATTCCAAGCTCGCCTCGGCCTGGCAGCACCTGAAAGACGGAGACGAAGAGGAGGACGAAGATTATGGGCCTCGAGCGTTCAAGCAGGAGGAATCGCTCGGAGAAATGCTGCCCGTGCGAGGAGAAGACGGCCAAATCAAGCGGGTGATGCGCAAGAAGGGCGACAAGGTCAGCAAGCGAAAACTGGAGGAAGAGGCCGAGCGCCTGAGACAGGAGGAGGAGGAGGAAGCCGAGGCGGAGGCAGCAGCCCAGGCAGCTGAACAGGCCGCCAGAGAGGCCGCGGAGGCCGAGGAAGAGCTGGATATCGGCGATTCGGACTTTGAGGAGGAGGACGAGGTGACTGGCGAGGCGCGATTCCGAAAGGCGCAGGCCGAAATCGCAGAACTGGCGGACCAGCTCAACGAGGACGCCGAAGAGAATATCCACTGTCTGCGGAAGATCCGGGAGCTCATGGGCCGAAAGCAGTCGTTCCGAGTCGTGCAGCTGACGATTCTGTCGCTGGTGCCCATTTTCCAGTCAATCATCCCCGGCTACAAGATCAGACCGTTGACTGAGGCGGAGAAAAAGGAGAAGGTCAGTAAGGAGGTCAAGAGACTGCGAAATTTCGAAACGTCGCTACTGCAAAACTACAAGGCGTATCTGGAGTACATTGCCAAGTTTGCCAAAAAGGCGCGAGGGTCCACAGAGGGCTCTATGAAGCGGATTTTGGGAGATTCGTGTGTTGTTGCTGCATGTGAGCTTTTGACAACGTCAGCCTACTTCAACTTTAGATCTGACCTGGTGGGGATTGTGGTGAACCGAGTGGGCCAGAAGCCCTACGATGCCAACTACTTCAAGGCTCTGCAGACCATTGAGTCGCTGTTCGAGGACGATTTCGAGGGTTCTGCAGTCAAGGAGATTGTCATGTCTTTGTCGAAGATGATTCGAGCAAAGAAGTACAGAATCGACGAGTCTTTGCTGAATTCACTTCTGAAACTGCGTCTGCTCACCGAGCTCGACGCCAGAGCGTCGCAGAGACACGTGGAGTCGCAACAAGCCCCCACAGCCAAGGTTCGAAAGAAGGACCGAGTGCATCTGACGAAAAAACAGCGAAAAACACTCAAGGAAAAGAAGGAGATTGACGAGGAGATGCTCAAGGCAGAGATGGCCGTGTCGACCGAGGAGCGGGAGAAAATCCAGGGCGAAACGCTGAAAATCGTCTTTGTGCTGTACTTTAACATTCTCAAGGAACGTCCACAGCATCTCATGGCCGCCACTCTGGAAGGACTGGCCAAGTTTTCGCATCTCATCAACGCCGACTTCTTTGGCGATCTGCTGGAAGTGCTGCGAGAGCTCATCACTGAGCGTCAGATTCGATACACCGACGACGGAAAGCAGGAGTTTCTGGAGACTTCCACGCGAGAGGCGCTGCTGTGCATTGTGACTGCATTTGTTCTTCTTGGAGGCCAGGTTGGCGAGTCCATGAATCTGGATCTCACCTTCTTCATCAACCATTTCTACTCCTCGTTGTACGCTCTTGGACTCAACCCTGACATTGAGCTGTCTCACAAATCGCTTCGTCTCGACGATCCCAACAACGAGCCTTCTTCTTCTTCAAGCAATAAGAGATCTAAAATCAACGTGGCTACAGAGATGGAGATGGTGGTGAGATCGTTCGAGGGCATCTTCTTGCAGCAGAAACACGTGTCCAAGCTGCGAGTCCAGGCCTTTGCCAAACGACTGGCCACCATCTGTCTCCAGCTGCCTGAAAAGTCCTGCATGGCTGGTCTCAAGATCCTCGATCGACTCAACAAAAAGTTCACCGTCATGACTGCTCTTTACTCTTCGGACGATAGAATTACCAATGGAGTGTACCGAATGGACGTCGATCAGCCGGACCATGCCAACCCTGAAGCATCCACCATCTGGGAAACGGTTCTGCTGGAGAAACATTTCTCGCCAGACATCGCCAAGGCCGCCAAACTCGTGCCTAGAAACGTCAAGAAGAACAAGCATTAGGATAGATAGATAATGATATAATTACGACTGAAGAAGATGTAGTGTGATGGTATATAGTGCTTAAATACTACGTTTCATGGAAGTACAGTGAATAGAATACGGTAATACCGGTAAGGTGCCACTGATACAAGCAGGAGACATGGGAGTAGGAAGGCGATATAAGAGACGGTGATATATGACTAGAGTGTTCAATTCGTGTACCATGATCACTTTGTACCAATACCATACTGCACTTCTGCTGTAGAGTACAACAATCTCACCTAGAGTGCACCCTAGAGTGCAGCGCAGCACCGCACCCACCTAGCCTACCCCGGAGTCACGAAGGGAAGGGAAGCTAAGCGTCTGCTGAGTGGTGAATGATCATGGAATCACTGTGGTGCGACGCCCTGTCCTTGATATCACTGGTTCTGTGTTAGTAAGAGTGATGTGGTAATAACTCGCAACATGGGTTGTCCAAAAGAATCAGATAAACACAGGTATGGGTCACCACATCACTAGATATCGTTGGATATCGTTGGATATCGTTGGATATCGTTGGATATCTCTCTGGTATCACTGTGGTATAATATCTCACCGCTGGTATTGCATTTCAGTTTGTGTAACGTGGAGTGTAAGAGGAAGATATGTTTTGTTGACCCAATAAATTAAGCTATAGTAACACAAACAGGATAGTTAAAAGTCCCAATGATGTTTACTTTGTGATGACCTTAAAAACGAGAAATGTTTGAATCAACACAACTGGATCAGTAGCAACGAGACAAATTAAGGACCTATACCATTGAGACCACCACAAGTTTCTCATTCGAACCATACCAAACAAGCGTAGACCAAGAGATGATCAGCTAGCATCAGCTGACTCAACCCATTATGCCATATCACAGATATGGATTGGTCCTAATCTGTAAAAGTCGTTATGGGACAGTTCTCAATTGGTCAAATAGCATAGAATAACCAACTGATTGGGAAGTGACTCAGGTACTAGGTCCTCATTTGGACGTCGAATAGCGTACGATAAGGTGATGTGGGGGGTCACTCACAGAGATAATGCCAGATAGTGTATGGTCAAATGCAGGTGGAGTGTAATGACTTAGGAGAAGAAAAAAGACTGTAGGTGAAGTTAGAGGGCTGAAATACATACAAAAGTTCTAGGGAAGTAAGTGATTACCCATTTAAGTCTATTGATCGACTCTTCAGGCTTTAATATTGTCCCGGTGTGCGTCAATGTGTGATACATCTCTCTTCTACCCATGCTGTAAATGACTTGATAACCTATGCGTTTGAACATAGACTAGAGTGAGAGAACAGATTAGGACGAATCTGATTAAGTCTCTGATCCAAATGGAGAACTCCCGAACAACATATATACCCCTTAAGGGCCCATCTTTCTAGCCGTGCTTACTCATCATGTCAGACTCTCTCAATTACCTCGACATGACGTCCAATGACCACTTTGGAGCGTTTGACGATGTGTCGTCCGCTCTACTGGGTCCCATAGATGTCGACTTTCAGTTTCTCAACTCCATTCCAGTTCTTGAGCCGATGGGTATCGAGCAGAACATGTGTCTTGAAACCGCAGCTGTTCAGGTTTACAATGGAGACTTCAATTGGAACAGTCTGAACACTGTGAACACACATGTCACTCAAAACACGTTCAATCAGCCTGTAAATACAATCGTCCCTTCTGATACTCAAACAGTCAGCCCTCAAGCTCTCAGTTACCAGGCTTCTCTTCCCTTCGAGTCGACTCAGACTTATCCTTTTGAGACTGTCAACCAGCCTTTTGAGTGTCAGACTTATCAGACGATTGAAAATCAGTCTAATCTGTTGAAATATCAGCAGCCCACTCACCAACCTTTTGTCACTCCAGCTCTTCTTCTTGAACAACCTGTGGACTTGGCTGTTCAGGCGTTTGACTACTCTTATGTGGGAACTAATGAAGCTATTCAACCACAGACTTCGATTCCTAGTCAGTCCATAGTCCAGAATACAAGCCAGGCTATTCCTTCTGTTCCAGCTCCTCAATTGAACCAGCAGGAGTCTTACACTGTTCAGGCTGAAGCTAGATATGACACCACTCAGTTTCCTGAAACGAAGATTGAAGAGGTCAAACAAGAGTCCCAGGAAGTCCCTTCTGCCAACCCAATCATCTCCCCTTCGCACTTCCAAGACTGGAAACAAAAGACTGACTTTTACGTTCCTCTCAAGTTTTGTCCTGACAATCCTGAGGAGATGGAAAAGTTCAGATCTGACATTCAGCACGACTTTGACCAGATCCAATGCGAGTCGGAGCTCGTCAGAAACCTCCTCTACTCCATGTTTCCCAATCCGTACACCTCCATGTTCAATGTTGCCGCTCAGGAACAGAGTCCCGATAAGGAGAAGCCTCAGCAGTACAGGTACACTTGGGGACGGAAAGACGATGTCTACTCGTCCATGTGGTACAGAATCGACACTTATGGAACCGACAGAGAAGGTGGAGAACGGTACTGTGCACTGTGCAAGTCGTGGCACAAAACCAGAAACCATTCTTGGGCCAACCATCAGTCTTCGGTTCATGGCATTTCTGCCGTCACCAAGAGCATCTATCCTTTTCCTACGGGAGTAATTCTGGACGAGAAGTCCGTTGAGCCCGATCGATCCAAGAAACCTCGAGCTGAAAAAGAACTCAAGCTCAAGGGATGGTGCAGGAAATGCAGCAGTTTTGTTCATCTGTTTAACAAGCAGTCTGGAGGACGGTACACTACCTGGTTCCGTCATCAAGACGCTCATTTCCGACAGGAAATGCAGGAGAAGAGAGGAGGCAAGATCCACACTCCGAATAACCCTAGAAACTCGAAAAAGAGATCTGCTAGTGGCTCTTCTACCCCGTCAGGAAGTGCCACTCCTGGATCGGGAAGTGGAAGATCTACACCTCGATCTCAATATCCTAGAAGAACACCTTCACCAACGAAACCTCGGTCTCCTTCTCCTCTGAGCAACACCGTTGTACTTGCCAACGAGGTGATTTCACATCAGTTCAAGCTGAAAAAACGGTGTCTAGAGGGAGACGTTGAGAGAGATAAGGGTAAAGAGAAGGAGGAAGAAGATGAGGAAGAAGAGGAGGAAGTCGAGCCTGAGAAAGAGCAAGTCCAGGAACCTGCTCCAGTCCAGGGTCAACCCTCACCCTCATCCTCCTCGAATGACTACTTTTCTGAAGAAACCATTGGAGGTCTTATTGAAGAAATCGAAGGAGAACTTGACGAGACTCCCTCTCCCGTTGAAGCAACCACAGTGGTTGAAACAACTACAGTTGCCGAACCTGTGAAGAACTGGGATGCCTCTGAGACCAAGGACACCCAAGGCCTGAGTCCTACAACCGTCGTTGAGAACCAGTCTCCTGCTGACGAAACTCCAGCCATCGATTTCACTCAGAATCCCTTCATCTGCGACTTTGACGAGCCTGATGTGTCTTTCTTTGGCCTCAACTTTTAGTATGTATTTATTAAGTAATTCGATAATTTATAGTGTATAAAGAGACAAGAGCTGTAGTAAATACACCATAAGCGACAATATAGCATACATTACAAACAGCATCGCATACACTATATAGTTAGTACAAGTACTCTATGCCTCTTCAATCCATCTCAATCTATTATTACATGTTAATCAGTGTTGTTATCCAAAATCTCCTCGTACACGGGAGGCTCGTAGACACTCTCGTGGCCAATGTCCTCTCCCTTGATTTCCTGCTGAATGTCCTCATCTCCAGCAGCCATAATGTCGTCGTACTCGTCTTCGTCGTTCAGATCCACCTCCTCAAACTTGGGCTTGGCAAACTTGGTCATGTTGTTGTAGTGGGCCTTGAGCTCGTCAGGAAGATCCAGACTAGGAGGGTCGGTGATTCTGGCCCACTGAAGCTGAATCTTCTTCTGAAGCTCATCGTCGTAAGCCTTGGTGGGCTTCTTATCCGCAGAAACCTCCTCTTCAGCCCAGTCCTCTTCATCAGAGGCTTCAGCAACTCCAGCTTCAGCATATGCCTTGCTCTTGATTTCGTCAGAAATGGATTTTTCAAGAGCAGCCTTTTCTTCGTGCTTGTTCTGTCGCTGGAGCTCGTTCAGTCTGATGGCGTTGATGACCTCGGGACGGCTGAGATCGTGGTTGGGCTTGTCTTCTCGAGCCTTGAAGAGAGTCTGCAGAGGTCGAGCAGGACCAGTGGCGTCACCCTCGAGCTTCTGGTACATTTCCTCGGAGAATTTCACGTAGTTGACAATGTTCTGGGAGTCGTAGGTGGCGATCTCGTCCTGGGTAGCAAAGTAGTGGTCACAATCAAAGTCAATGAGGCCGTACTTGTGGTTGTAGCACTGCTGTCTAGTCCAGGGTTTAGCAGCGACCACAGGTCGGTACTCGTTGTAAAAGCCGCCTGCCAGAGCAACGACAAGCACGAGCACGAAAAACTGAATGACCTTTGAACGTCCAAAAGTTCGGAAGAAGATGGAAAACATTTGTCCCGCAGCCAGACACGAAATGTAGAAGGCAGGCAGGTAGGTGACAAACGTGTAGGCCCCGGTTTCGGGAATCAGAGGCACGAAATGACACGCCCAGGCGATGAGAGCATGGCCCATTTCGTGGTCGAACCGGATCAAGTCGGCAGAGAGGGCAACAGGCTGGAGACCTCGCTGCCATCTGAGGAAGACCACAGCCTTGAAGAGACCGTAGACAACCAGAGAAGCCAGGGCAAACCACCAACAAGCGAGGTTGGCCAGCACGAGAACCTGACGGTGGTGGGATCGGTAGAAGGGCAAACCAGCCATTCCAAGAGGCCACGAAACCGGGGGAGTGTTGAAGGCGGGCTGATCGGGAGTCAGTTCACGTGACACCTTGATGACGTTGTGCATGTCCTGGAGCTTCTGGATTCGCGTCATGTTGCCGTAGTGGATCATGTCTCGAGTGACATTGACCTCCTTGGGGAAGCTGGGATGGTAGTTTGTCTCCACGTACCACAGAGCTCCAGTTCCAGCAGGGTACCGGTTGCATGTGACTTCCTGCTGTGCGAAACCCCACGCCGGCAGCTGGGTTCGATGTCCGTAGAGGTAGCATTTCTGGATAATGTGTCTGAGCTTGAAGACGGTCTGCAGAGTTCGCATGTGACGAGAAGGAAGGCCAGGAGTGGAGTATTGGGCGACGATTTCAATGGCCCACATGTCGTTGAGGTCTCCCGGGAAACCGTCGGCTCCGTAGGCAGACACTTCAAACTGGTAGTCGTTTTCAGAGACAGGTGCCTTGACATCGTGAGTATGAAGTCTTCTGGTGGACTGCAAGTGACGCAGTTTGACAGAATCGCCGTGTTTGAAGTTGTTCAGAAAATCGTTCTCCTCGAAATTCGGTCGAGTGGCGTTCTCCATCACCCACACGTTGTTCAGGTCCGTGTGTTGGTACAGGGAAATCTGCTGCTGTCTGGAGCCCAGGGGGTAGAATTCGTCGTGGGAATGCAGATACGAGTGGGTATCGAGGTGTCTGACGGTGAGAACCGAGCCCGACACGATATCGGCGTGCACGGGCGGTCTTCTGTGTTTGTTGATGGCGTCCTGATGGGCAGGAGCAAGCAGATAGTCTCCATCGTGAGGACCCGAGGCAATGAGAAGATGGGTCTGGAGAACGGTGGCGTACACAAACAGCGGGATCACCGTGAACGCCACAGCTCGGAAAGTGATGTGTTTCACGTATGCCCACCAGGAGATGTTCAGGTCCGCCAGAATCCAGAAAACGTTGTAGCAGGACGCCACAAGCACGTAGAGAACGGTGAGAACGCCAATCCACCGCGTAGACACCACGCAGCCGAGATTGACGGCCAGAGCGAGACCCCAGAAGTAGTATTTGGCCGAAAACGGCTGCTGACGTTCAAACAGTTTCCAGAAAAGAAGGGAAAGACCCACAAACATGAGATACAGAGGTTCGGTGAAAATGTACCGCGACGTGGCCGCCAGGGACGTGTCGAACAGCACAAAGAACGAGGCAATCAGAGCTCCCAGTCTGTGTCCTCCTCCTAGTCTGACGGTGTAGTAAGCCGACAGCACGAGAACCACGCCTGTGAGAGCGGCAAAAGACCGCAATTCGATATACGGCACACGTGATCCGACGTAGATGTGGTCCTGTTTGATGAACGGGAAGTTTCCGTCGTAATTGAAGAACAGAGACACCAGGTAGTAGATGAGAAACGCCAGGGGAGGCTCCGAAGTGGGGAAAAACGCTCGTCCAATGTACTTGTTGATGTAGGCGCCGACGGCGGTCTCCTCGTGGACCGTGGCTGGCGGGTTGGGGAGGTCGTAGAAGCGCACGAGAATCGAACCGAGGAGCAGCAGCATTCCGATTCGCACATCTGTCTTGTCCAGGTCATTGGCGATGGTTTTCGGCCGTTGTGACGACACCGTTGCTGTGGCGGGTCCGGGCATCACCGACCCGTCCTTGGATCGGCCCCAGTAGTGGCCCAGAAGCACTCCTGTTCCTGTGCTGACATTTCTCGTGGTGAGGTCTGAAGAGTCTGCTTCTTGAGTGTTTTGAGTGTGATTTTGATCGAGTTCTTGGGCACTCTCCTGTGCCTCTTTCGGCTCACGTGTGCTGACGGTCATGGTGGCGACGAGCAAGAATCAAGAGTCGTGTCAGCTCTGGGAAAACAATGCCAAAGTCGGGTCTTTTATGGAACCCCGGAAAGCCGTCACGCATCTTTGGACTCACTACTTAACTCTATCCACACTGCAGTCCCAAACTTTAGTTGACAAGGGTGTGAGTAGGAGGAATGAGGTGTGAGAATGGCTAATTTATGGAAGGGGAGGGAAGATGGAGGTGAAACAAGCGAAAATACGTTCCACGGCAGCAAAACAACCACTGCTGACTTTTCTATAGGTCACGTGACTTCATGTTCAGCGTACTGAACTCCGTACTGCATGTAACTCCCCCCCCACACTGCTTATACGAGGGATGATCAGTGGGGAAGACTTATGGACCCTTAAGTTTGTATAAATAACATTGAGGTGGAGGAGGAAGTGTAGAAACGTCAGTGAATGAGGTATATTGGCGGAAAACGGCGGAAAACGGGGTGTTGGCGGACTCTCGTTGTCACCCCCCTCTACCCCTCATACGTGTCCTCAAACCACGCTAACGCCGTGGAACTAACTGTGGTCCCTCCCATGTGCTACTTGTAGCATTGTGGGCGTGTTAGGTGAAACGGTTGAGAAGGAGGGCACTTTATTAGAGTGCTTGAGATGAGTTTTTTGTAGGAAGAGAAGTCAAATGAAGAGATTAGAAAATGTGCAACGCCCTGCTCTATATATATACCCACATTCTGTTTGTGTCCACACCAGTTTATACACCCCTACCATACTCGCGTCTACTCAGTCCTCCGATACACTAAACGCTCTACTGTGCCAGGGTCAGAAGGGTCTAAAAGAACGCGCAGGAGTTGCCCGATACGATTGTGCTGCCACAATTAGTCCAATCGCTGTCTGAGCTACCGTGACTCTTCGTATATACCGTTGTCTCACTCACCCGAGGTTTTAAGTGAGACAGGGTGATGTTAGTTTCTGAGGCATGGAGACTGATAATCAAGTCCTTTGAGAGACCAATAGATCAGAGCTTCCCTTACTCTTGCTAAACAAAGAAATTCCAGTATAACTGTCGTCTTTATGACGTCCCCTTTAATGTCTGTATGTTATCTTACCCTCAAGAGTGTATGATGTCTATATGTCATCTTACGACCCTCAAGAGAGTATAGAGATGTCTCATGAAGCTTCACTAATTCTGACATTTGCGAACAGACTGGTATATTCGATATCCCAGACGGTTCAATGTCTATCATAGATACATTACATTACATTACAGAACCCAAGTATTGTCTCAAGTATTGTCTAAGTAATCGTGTTTCAGCTCCAAGTATATTGTTAGCATGAAGCTCAAGACCCTGAAGAGACTGCATTATCTGAAGAAGACTGCAATAAGCATGCCTGGACTCCTCAAAGTTGGTCAACCTCTTTGTTAAGTATACACTTGTACTACGGTACGATATATTAACCCTGACTAACCCTTCACATTGTTTGTCCAAATACACTGCCACCAACATCTCTCTAGAGTCACATCAAAACAATATAAAAAGACGAGAAAGCTCCTTACCCCATTTAAACGTCGATTTAAATATAATTAAAAACTTCTGGTATGTCTATCGCCAATTGAGGAGTTCCTGGCTCGGTCCTCACACATCAAGTGGTTTGACACAGCAGAATGACACCAATAAGAAGTCTCTACCCACAAGGATCTGTCTATTGCCTACATGTTTGTTCTTGAACTAAGCAGTCATACAAGTACAGAGCTCGTCAATTGGTACTATCTGAGCAGAATTGACTGTTGTCATGTTTCAGTGCTCACTGGACATTCCTCTACAGCCTGTCTCTTCGATGCTTTACTCTGATACTACTTTGTACATGAACGACTCGTCTTCCTGTATCCACGTCACAGACGCTGTCAGTTACCGACAGTCGCTTTCATCACGTTTAGATGTTCCTATCCCAAGTGAACCTTTAGATATGGTCTGTTCTACCAGTACATACTTGTACGTCCTTCAACAACTACAAGTAGAAGTTGTCCAATCTGACCTACAATCATTCATCCTACACTAACAACCAAATGTTGTCCAATCTGACCTACTCGTTCAATCACTCATCCTATACTGACAACCACTACAATAACAGCACCCTCCAATAGTCCATTCGTACGATGTTGTCCGTTCTACAAGTACACTAACAACCAGACGTTGTTAGTTCTACAAGTACACTACAAGTAGAACCAGACGTTGTCCGTTCCTGACCTTCGGCCAGTCACTTCCGTTCTACGCCGTCACTCCCGTTATCGTGTATTAAATTAATATGCCTAATCATCATCCTCATCAATCTCGTCGTCATCATCTCCAATCTTGGGAGCGAGGTAGAACCGCAGATATCCGTTAGGCAGCAGGTACTCGACCATGATGGGCACCTCGGAGGACATGCCCAGGTGCACGTTCTGGGCCAGTCCCGAGGCCTTGCAGAAGTTGTTGAGGTACTTGAGGTTGAGCTCCATGGACACGGGGGTCTCCACGGCGATGGTGGTAGAAGATCCGTCATCGTCAACGGCCGAAGAGGGCTTGATGAGCACAGATCCGTCGCCCACGTCGCCCTTGCAGCTGAACTTGACGCCCTCCTTGTCGCACGAGATCTTGACCGACTCGGACAGCATGAACATGTCCCGCATAATCTTCTGGAACGCGTCCACGGGCATGGTGATGTCCGACTCGTACTTGGTGTCGGGGATTCCGAGATGCTCCTGGTCGATGGTCATGAGCTTGAGCACAAACTCCGACACCCGCTCGGACTTGTTGTCCTCGAACGTGAGCCGCAGCTGGTCGCCGTTGTCGTCGGCCATGAGCGTCAGAGCGTCCCGGTCGTTGGCACATCGCAGAATCTTGACCAGCGAGGCCACCTTGATGCCCAGAGTGATGTTTCGGTCGCATCGGTAGTCGGAAAAGCCGTCGGAGCCGAGCTTGAGCGACACCAGCGCAATGTGTGACGAGTCCACCGCCTGCACGTCGATTCCGGTCTCGCTGCACTCAAAGTTCACGTCCGTCACCGAGTCCTTGATGGCATCGATGATCTGTGTTAGTATGGGTAACGTGAGCAATTGTCTAGTAAGAGGGGGGTTCATCTAGTGATGGAATTTGGCAATTGAAAGTAAGAGGGTTCTAAGATTGTCAAATTGTCCTTTCAACCACTAAGACTTGTCCACCATCGAATCAATTGACAACCTGTTGTGTTTTTCAATTGATCCGTTCCACTGATCCCTCCTCCATAACTCACCTTCTTGAGCAGAGCAGCTTCGTTCAGTTTGGCCTCGAGCATTGTGTTGTTGTGTGTGTACTTGTACTTGTAGATGAATGATGAAAAGAAAGAGGACGGACGTGTTTCAATCTAAAACGCGACAAATGACATTTCCCAATCGGGACAAGACGCGTAGGTAGGGTAAAAAAAGAATGCACAGGTGAGGTCGATACAAATACATATATCTGAGCACGTGACCAACAAAGACCTTTCTTCAAAAATGACTCCGAGAACTGGATCTATTCACTCACGTGACTACACTCTCATTTTACCATCCTATGTTCGAAAATCGACTGGTTCTCAAATTTCACCCTGGCATGTTAGAGTTTTTCAGCAACGTCAACGACGTGATCTGTAGTGGATGTATACAGTGTGACACAGGGTCGGCATGGTGTACAGTGGGAAAAGTACACAGGGGAGCGTTTCTGACGCTGTTTCTGTAGACACTGTATTTTTGCGCTGACAGAAAATTGTTGGTTAATATGACCACCCTCAAAATCGAACTGTCGACCTCTCAATTAAGGCTATTTTTTGCTCTTTTTTAAGGCTGAAATTTGAAATAACGGTCCGAAATAGGCTCTGGGAGAACATGTGAAGGAAAGGGGAGTTGATAGGAAAGAGGAGGGAGAGGAAAGAACTATCATTGAGCAGTATTTTGACCCATTTCAAAAGGTAAATCTCTACTAATCCGCTTACATAATCAATTTTTCCACCCACCCACCTCGCCTCCACCGCCTGTGCACGTGCCTTTAGCTCATCTACATGCACTCATAGACTGCGACTCGGAGTGCATCAAACTCTATGATGACTGACGGCTGGACAACGGAAACGAAACCATCGACTTTTTGACCTCTTTCTTTCCGACACTTACGTCTCTCGACACCCACTGCGAAAATGTTTGCCAACCGAGCCATGCGACTCCAGACCCGAATGTACTCCACCGGAGCCAAGACTCTGAAGATTGGTGAGTAGAGAGAGAAGATGAAGTGGGAATTGGGTGTGACTCATACCCCAGATTTGGAGGAGAGTAGTGAAAATGTCTGTTTGTGAATTGACTGATCAATCTGAACACAAAGACGATGGTGAGGTGACCAATGATTGTTGCATGAGATGGTTGCTATCAATGAATTGCGTTGATCAGATCAGTGACGTTGGATGATGTGGTTATGAGAAAGAGGACGATGAAGATTCATGTGAATGGAAATATCATGACAGTCAGATGACAGGCAACGTCTATGTCTTCTCGATGATCAATCAATCCGTTGGCTCTTTCATTGATGTCAGAGTTGGACTATGACTACCTTGTGTCTTGTCTGACCACACATGTCATGAGGCTTGATGCATGGGAAGTGGTAGACGTCTATGTATTATACTTCTTTAAGTGACTGACAATCTGTTGATCTTTTGGCAGGCTGTCATTCAGTGAA
Organism: Yarrowia sp. JCM 30696; assembly: GCA_001600535.1. Lineage (NCBI taxonomy): Eukaryota > Fungi > Ascomycota > Dipodascomycetes > Dipodascales > Yarrowia > Yarrowia sp. JCM 30696. Next base: position 195,512 of record BCKG01000010.1, read on the forward strand.
GATATCACATAGACGTTCTCAGATCAAGTCCATCTAGACGGTCTCAATGTCTTCAATTACCACTGGATACCTTGTCCTTATGTGCCAGATCAAGCGACCGAGGTCCTCAGACTGTCTCAATGATTCTTCAATTACCAGAATTGGGAGTTCAGACATTGACACTGAGTCTTGATCGGTAGCAGGATCAAGCCCCAATGCCACCTCAGTGGTTGGTGATATTGAAACTACTAGTCTTGCTATCAATTGCTTGGTTGAGCATCAGGCTATGTCATCATTGATCTGATCTCCTCTGATGGTCAAACTCAGACCAGTCTTGTGGACAGACATGAGCTTCTCCTCCTCTGTTTGGACGGAGACATCAGAATCTCCTCCTCTGTTTGGACGGTAACATTCGGACTAAGTCTTCGTATTCCCTCCTAAGTTGGTCGGTAACATTCGGACACGTCCTCATATTGCCTCCTATGGCTCGTCGGAGACATTCGGACTACGTCCTCATATTGCCTCCTATGGTTGGTCGGAGACATTCGGACTACGTCCTCATATCTCCTCCCTCTGTGCTAACCCAGGTCTCATCCCCGGAGACGGTATTGGCCGAGAAGTCATCCCTGCCGGACGAAAGATCCTCGAGAACCTGCCCTCCAAGAACCTCAAGTTCGAGTTTGTCGATCTCAAGGCTGGTTTCGAGCTCTTCAAGCAGACTGGCACTGCCCTGCCCGACGAGACTGTTGAGGAGCTGCGAAAGTGCGACGGTGCTCTGTTTGGCGCTGTCTCCTCCCCCACCACCAAGGTGGCCGGCTACTCTTCGCCCATTGTCGCTCTGCGAAAGAAGATGGGTCTGTACGCCAACGTGCGACCCGTCAAGGCCGTCCAGGCCACCGACAAGAAGGTCGATCTCGTGATTGTGCGAGAGAACACCGAGGACCTGTACATCAAGGAGGAGCGGGCCTACGAGCAGGACGGCCAGAAGGTGGCCGAGGCCATCAAGCGAATCACCGAGCGGGCCACCGACAAGATCGCCACCATCGCCACCAAGATTGCGCTGCAGCGAGAGCAGGTGCGAAAGCTCGAGGGCGGCAAGCCCTTCCACGAGAAGCCCATTCTCACCATCACCCACAAGTCCAACGTGCTGTCCACCTCCGACGGTCTGTTCCGAGAGGTTGCCCGGGCTTCTGCCGAGAAGGAGCTCAAGGCCGAGGGTGTCCCCGCCGACGCCATCATCATCAACGAGCAGATTGTCGACTCCATGGTCTACCGACTGTTCCGAGAGCCCCAGTTCTTTGACGTTGTTGTTGCCCCCAACCTGTACGGCGACATTCTGTCTGACGGAGCTGCCGCTCTGGTTGGCTCTCTGGGTGTCGTTCCCTCTGCCAACGTCGGTGACAACTTTGTCATTGGTGAGCCCTGCCACGGCTCTGCCCCCGACATTGAGGGCAAGGGTATCTCCAACCCCATCGCCACCATCCGATCCACCGCTCTGATGCTGGAGTTCCTGGGCTACCCCGAGGAGGCCGCCTCCATCTACAAGGCCGTGGACGCCAACCTGGTCGAGGGCAAGCTGCTGTCTCCCGATCTCGGCGGATCCGCCTCCACCGAGCAGGTCACCAACGACATCATCTCCAAGATGAACTAGTTGGATGTTGTATATGATGAATAACGATTATGAGTAGAAGAATAGTTCGACGACACGACACGTGCTGGAGTAGCTATACACCTTTGAGCATGTGTGTAAAAGATCAGAGAGTTAGTACCGGTAGAGTATAGTACATACAAATAGCTGAGTACACCAAAACATCTTAGACAATTACATATTGAAGAACAGTTAGTACAAGTACCTTAGGCTGTCTAAGAGTAGTAGAAAGATATCAGTGAGTGAGGCTATAGCTACTTGTAGATCTTATTGTAAAAGAACATCTAAGGGTACAAGTGTACTGTAGCATAGATCATCTACTTGTATGAATATCAGATCTACTTATTAAGATCAACTAAATGCCATATGGCTATATGAGTATTATAAACCGCACGAGATTACAGAGCTTCTGAAGGTACTCTACATGTTTTGAATAATTCTGTTTTTTTGTTAAAAATGACCTTCACCATCTATATGTTAGATAAGTTATCTTGCATAGTGGAGTAGTCACGTGACATAACAAAGTGCACATGACACACATTCGATATCCAAAATCTGAGATTTTCTGGAATCGTCATCTCAGTATCATGATTAGTCATCCTCTTAACTAATATTTCACCATTTTCGTGCATGAACTCTAAGCAATATCTACATTCTGACAAGCACAAGACCACACTTGAGAACCGCTTCAGCACAGCTTCCATGGCATCTCCAGTGTCCGTGGGTAGCTCCCCCGACTCGCATGTGCTCACCATCCACGAAACAGACACAGATCACTCGTCTCAGCCGCTGTACATTGATTCTGGAGATGAGGGAGAAACACAGACCACAGCCCCAAATGTCATTGATCTGGACTCAGACGCTTCAGATTACGACAGTAACGACGACAACGGGCTGGATTTGTCGGCTCCTCCGCCGGATCTAAACAGCAAGTTGCGGGAGGTGAAGTGCCCCATTTGTCTTGAGAGCCCAGACCGTCTCTGTGTCACGGAATGTGGACATTTGTACTGTGGAGACTGTGTCTTTAGAGCGCTGTCGTCCGGAGTTCGAGCCTCGCAGAGCACAGGAGAATGCAGTATATGTCGGAAAGCCGTGGTTTACAAAAACGTGGTGTTTTTGGAGACGAGAAAGGGCCCGCTTTTGAAGAATGCCGACGATGAGTACGAATCCGACGAATCGATCGAAGATGACCGAGAATCAAAGATCCAGAAGATGCACGAGTCTCTGACGTACGATCTAGACGAGGTGGATACCCTGGACGTTACTCCTTCGTTACAATAAGGAAAGAAAGGGGAAGGAAGACAGAATGGGTCCGTTCGCGACCCACGGCCGTTCACTTGCGCTCTGAATGCCAACTCATAATCTGCATCACTGGTACATCCACCAGTACCATAGACTAACTATTTATCATAATCTAACATTTTCATCGCAAACTCCGTCTCATAATCTTACATTTGACCAGGCAAAGCGCACGGCTGGCACACTAAAAGTTGACGTCTATAGCCGAACATTTCACCAAGCCACGGACACGGCTGGCACACTAAAGCCTGGCGTTCAATAGCCGATCTCTCTGTGCTAGCGCTCCGGCTAAAGAACTCGCTTCTAAATATAGCGACGAGCTACCGCTAGTACACAGCAGCATACACTAACCACTGGTACAGAGCTAGGCTGGAACTAACAACTAGCAGCTACTTCGGAACCCGAAGACTCGCTCTTGGCTGCCCTTCGGAGATTCTCAATCGGTCCAAATGGGTTAGCGCACTCGAGAATGCGAGTAGTGGCTTGGTACTGTAAGGAACTTCTCGCTAACGGCTGCTAGGGTTCGGAGTATCTCGGACGAAGCGCAAATCTAGCGGACTCCGTGAAGCGGTATCGCTAGATTGGACCGATTTCGGCCTTTTCGGCCTTTTCGGGTTAATCAGGTTAGTACGAGTGATATATTAGTTACTCCGAAGCAATGATGACAAATACTCAACGTGAGAGGTTACAACGGCCGGTCTAGAATAGTAATATTGCCAGTTGCTTACCAATCGGTGTTGGGCCATGAAGACACTCTATGTTGGAGCACTTGGAACCATTCGTGCTCTACACTTGGATACAGACCTATGAGATACAAGAACGACATGGTTACAACTATACCACATCTTTGTGAGCTTTCTGAAGGCAGTTCTACACAGATTTTCGGAGGACATACATTTAAGCAACTTCAGGGCCTCTAAACGGCTTTTATTCGAAAGATGCGGATCACGTGACATCTTTATCCCCCCTTATAACCCCAACACCTTCTCCGTCCAATTGGGGCCATATCCTTGGCTTAGTCATGATGAAGAGAAGGTAAAGAAGAGAAGATTTTTAGGGCTGAAAAGAAATGGGATGTGTCAGCTTCTATGACACACATTGAGAAGCTCATATTTTGGAGAATTTTCTATCATATTTCACTCGCCATGGGGTTCAAAAGATGTTGAAAATAAGGTCTCGTATCTGCAACTTGACTAAAGTTAGAGAGGTGATCGGAGTGAAAGACATGGCATTATTTGCGTCTCAAAAAAGGCTTAAAACAAGAAGAATAAACGAGAGACACATATTTTTTTAATCACTGTCGAATACTGCTCCTTTTTGTCTTCTTTATACACATTTTTCTGCTGTTTTCTTTCCTCCGCCCTGCACTAGCATGCACTTTAATGACTGGTCCGCATGAGAGATGCACATTTTTTTTTACCACCAGTGATTTCTCGTGAACTGTATCTGCCTCGGTGGAAATGTGAGTCGATATTTTCTGTCAGAATAAGACCAGATCTATCTGAGTCGTTCTGGAGACACTGTGCGTTTTATAGCTTTAGAGCTGATAGCCACATTCCACAAGTACATTGAGATGAAGAGTATTAAGTGCTGCAAAAGCGAAATCAAAGAGCCAGATCATGGGAACGACGCTTGAAATTCGTGTAGATACAGGTCTGCAAGTCCAGAGAGCAGTAAGAGCCATGTGTCTTAGTCATAACACAGTTAACCTCGTCTGATTTATTTACAGAGTATTGAGCGGAGTGGATGAGAATATGAACCTCTTGGGCTAATACATGATAAACTACGGTGCTCCATTCAAGTTTTGGGACTGTAATATGTTGTATTTGTGCAGTCCTGGATGTATTCTTGTAGACTGTTTTTATGACATTTTCTAAAGTAATTGAAACGACTAAATAAGGTTAACATCAAGTAGTTTTGTTAATACAAATCTTAAAAGTAGTGTCACAGCACATATACAAGATTTAACGATATTTAAACAGCATTTTACAGCTCATGAAACATCAGGGTATCCATTAATACCATTTTTATTCAATTCTGGGCACATTTTTACAAACTCGCCGTTATATTAATTCAACGCTTTTGAAAATCAGTCCCCGGTTTCTTGGTCTAGTTGGTCATGGCATCTGCTTAACACGCAGAACGTCGGCAGTTCGATCCTGCCAGAAATCACTTTTTTATTTTTTTCTCAAAAATACTCACATCTGGGGCTACTGTAGGATGCGCATTCTCCAACTACTTTTAGCCACCTTTAGCAACTTTTTGGCGTCATGCGGTTAGCCGCGGTCCATTTGCGTGGATGCTAGTACTAGTGCCAGATGCACATAGGTCCGACACCTAGTTACAGGTACTGGTGGTATAGTGTACACATGTGAGGTGGCTACGAGTACGTGCAGAGGACGCTAGCGCACCGGTACATACAATACTCACACAATACTTGAACGGAGTAGTCCGATACACCTGTTTGGGTCATCTGATCCGCTAAGTCAAGCCATAGTTTGATCCAAGGACATGTATACAAATGAGCACGTGAGATATGGTCATGTATAGAGGCAGACTGTTACATTTGTGAACATTTGAGATAAGAAATGAGGGATTTATTCATTAATTACTTAGTAAGCCAGTAAAGAGTTCTTGAGATACATTGATGATTTCCTGACCATAGCTGTTATCTATGAACATGAGAGTACTCCAAAGAACATGAGGTGATAGATGACAAGAGCACAATCATCACGAATAACTCGGCTGGCATTTTGGTCCTTCACTTTTCACCCGTTTACTCCAGCTTGGCCACCTTGACCTGCTGACCGTCCTTCTTGGCAGACTCAACACAGGCGACAATCACGGCAAACTGGTGGAAGGCCTTACGGGGGTTGCTGACCACCAGCGACTTGTCCTTCTTCTCCACGGCCTCAAAGAAGTTCTTGAACTCCGAGTCGACCGAAAAGTGCTTGGATTCCTGGACAGTGAACACCTCGGGCTCGCCCATGTTGTTGGAATCAGGACCAACCTGCAGAGTCACAGTGTCGGCCGATCCAGGGGACCAGTCGTAGACGATGGAACCCTCGGTTCCGAAGATCTGCAGCGTGTTGGTCTTCTTGGTGGCTCCAAAGGTGGATCCGTAGGTGAAGGTGCCAAAGACGCCGTTCTCGAACTTGAACGAGGCAGCCAGCACGTCCACGTCGCCAGAAGTGTCTCTCAGCTGAGTGGTGTACGCGTTGACCTGCGAAACGTTGCTCTTGAGACACTCGGTGAGCACAGTCACCTGGTGAACTCCTCCGTCCGACAGGTAGCCTCCCACGTGCTCGGGGTTGAGTCTCCAGGCAGTGGCAGCGTACTTGTTGGAAGGGTTGTAGGCTCCGGTGCCCTGGAAAATGAAGGAGACGGGCTTGCCGATCTTGGGCAGCAGTTCCTGGACCTTGGCGACGCCCTGGTGGTACACGTACTGTTCCAGGACAATGACAGGGATGGGGGAAGCGTCGGTGAGCTCGACGACCTTCTTGGCCTCCTCCAGCGAAGCAGCAATGGGTTTCTCGAACGAAACGGGCTTTCCAGCATCAAGAGCGAGCTTGAGATTGGCGTAGTTGTGCTGAACGGGCAGAAGCATGTCAACTACATCGACCTCGGGGTTCTTGAGAAGAGCTTCAAAGGTGGGCTCGACAGTGACGTCATGGCCAGACAGTTTGGCGTGAGCAGAAAAGTCCTCAGCCTTGGAAGCGGTTCTGTTGAAGGCGGCGACCACCTTGGCGTCTACAGTAGTAAGAGCCGGCAGATGGGCATCTTTGGCAAAAATCTGGGTTAGTAGATGATCTTGTCTAAGCGAAAGAATCGGAATGAAGGAGACTCAACCAATGAATACTAAAGATGACTCTTAATGAACGATGAAGATGATCTAATTCAGCTCAACTGAATAAAAGCGATCAACTAAAACATTAGAACATGTCTTATAGAGCAAAGAAGTATGTTCACCAAACAGAAGGGTTATGTTCAAATGAAAGACACCAGAACGAGACCAAAGAAGCACAAAGAACCAAGGTGAGCACTGTCTTAATGGCAGAAATGAAAGACAAGTCTCAACAAAGAGATGAAAGACAACCCCATGTTCCACAGGTATCAAGGGTGTGTCTAAACCGGAACCAAGGCTTAGGCTATGTCGAAACTAGGGCAGAACTAAACCGACACTAAGTCTCAACAAAGAAACACGGCAATGATGGACACCCATGACTCAAATGACGACTCAGTCCATGTTTCTGTTGCAGTCCCATGTCTCACAAATGGCTTCATGTCTCCATACCTGCATGGTTTGAGCATGAAAGAATGCATATAATGGGGGAATGTTTGAGAGCAAGTAGGAGACAAGAGGTGGTGGACAAGCGGCGTGTGCACGGACATGCATGAGATAAGTGTCGATATGAAAGATCGACAGACGTGTGTTTGTGTCAAACATGCCCCCATCGGGTTTAACTCCATGGGGTTAGGACCAGAAGGGCAAAATGTTCCGCGGAGCCTTAAAATTCGCCAAGTACAGTAGCCAAAGAGTTTGGAAACTGTGCGGAAAAAGTAATGCCAGCACAGTGGCACTACACAGAACCGCAGCAACGAGCCGTGGTGGGAAAGCACAATGAGGCAATCGACGAGAAGGGGTTGCTGCAAAAAGAAATTTCATCCCGGTCCTTCCCGGAGCGGAAAATACCTCATTAGCGTGGGTGTCCTGTCGTATCCATCGCACTAGTTTTCCCCTTGACACTTTGGCACTTAGACACACCTTGTCTGCACCTTGACATCACACAACCAGGGGTACTTGTAGATCGAGAAAAGGGAGGCGCGAAAGAGGAAGGAGAGGTGAAGCGGAAAGGGTGACCCCCACGCGTGGCGGAGCGTGGTTTGATTTTCCTGATTTTCCCGCTTTTCCCGCTTTTCCCGCTTTTCCCAATCAAAAATCACACACTCTTGGCAGTGTTTGCCTTCACGCACTCGTGTCCACTCCTGCAAACCACCCAATTGTGTCTCGTCGATTCCGCTTGCACCCTTGACTCTTGTCATGCAACCCAACTGTGTGGCCTTCAGAGTGTCTGACCCTTGAACAAAGCGCAGCTTCTTCACGCTGGCATTTTTTCCTTCTTTTTTTTTTTTTTTTTTTTTCTTGCTCTCATGCGTGCATTGTTTTGGTGGTCCGATTCGATCCGATCACCGCAAAATGGCAATGTTCTTTTATACTCACTCCGGTACCGAGGATTCCAACGTTGACCATGTTTGACGGGATTGGGCAGGTTGGCGAAAATGGAGACAATTGAGAGAGTGGTTGAGTTTATCCGTGACGTGGAGAAGCGGATAAATGGGTGGGGTGGGGTAAAGTAATAATAAAGAGACGGGTGCACGTGACTCTTTCTCCACTGTGGAGTGCATTTAATGCGTTATCCGAACTTTGTTGGGGGGCAGAAAAAAGGAGCATTTTTTAGAATCAAAATAAATACACGACGGAGAAAAATACAGTGTACATTTGGAGGAACAAAATTACCTTGTAGTACAATAGAAACGAAACGGCATCAAGAATAGAATTAAAATAAAACTGGTCAATTAAGATGGCACACTTTCTCCCAATGAAAAACCTTTTATTTTTCAGTGCCCCCACTCTCACTCTTTTTTTTTTTTAATCTTTTTTTTTTTCCCATCCCCCACGCTCTTGTACAGTAAATCTTTATTTTTGTTTGTCATTTTTTTTCAACTCTGTTACCTGCCGTGACAAATCCCAGACGTCCTGGACGGGTAAACTTTCGGTCACGTGACCGCTAGTTCCTAGCTCCAAACCTCCTTGCCAGGTCACTTTACCCGACATGCATTCCATCATACTCTCGCATACGATACCCAAAGCTGAGTATATTTGACTACCACCTGAAGTGTGGCTGTGGCAGACAGGAGCAAGAGTTGTGTTCAAAACGAATCCCAAGCCAGAAAGTACCCCATACTCAATTCGTTAACCCCAATGATCACCAACCTGAGGTGTACAAGTACCATTGATGAGGTCTCCATCTGATAACGATTGATCTATCGCCAAGAATCTATTGCCAAGCGATACAAGTTTCAAGTTTCAAGTAGAGTTGTTGCAGTGAAAGGCTCTCTGACCGTCGAAGCCTTCCCTTCACTCTCTCTCTCACACTTCTCTTCTTTGACAGCAATACGTCGTGCCGCAGCGAAGATCTGGAGTCTATTAAAAGCCGCACTAGCTAAATGGCAATATGCGTTTGAGGGTGCGCCGTGGGGGGCTCTGGAGGGCGTCCGCATGGGTGCCAAAGATACATGGCTATGCGTCTGAGTGTGTGAACGCTGTGTTCCTCGGTTGCCGTGTCTTCCAAACGCTGCGATTGCAAGACAGTCGAGCGTTTGTGTCCATTGTGATAGATTCAGCCCCGCGCGGCTCTGCAATGCGATCCTGTGCCACTGCAAATCGGTCCGAATACATACCTTTCCGGGTCCCTGATTCAGATGAGTTGGTTGTGGTTGTGGAAGAGATGTGTGCTTTAGAAGGGTTGTGGATGCTGTACCTTCTAAGAACAGTCAGCATTCCACTAACTGTGCTTCAATTGATCAGTTCTCATCTCTTGTCAACCACTGTCTTCTCTCACAGCCATTTTAAGTGCAAGATACGAGGTATGCGTAAATCTCCGCTTGGATCTGTGGTACCAGGGTACGTGGCAATCGGCGTTTGGTGGGCCACAGAGGGTTGGAGGTTGCCCTGGGCACAAAACGCTCATCCACGGCAAACTCGCCGCTGAGTACGGAATCTCGCTTACACCCACCCCGGTCAAACAAAGTCCCTGATCCAAACTCAACTGTGAAGCTAAAGCTGAGGGTGAGTATTGCAAGCGAGGTAAACAAGGGCCACGGGCAATAAGGGTGATGTGGCAAGATAAACATGACAATCGTACGTTGGAGAGTGAAAGATGGACTCAGTGGACTCAGTGGAACTGAAACTATGGCTAGACTACTTGTATGGCATGACTTGCTGAACAAAAGACTAGACTATGGCATGACCACTGGTTGAGACGTGATTGACAGTAGACTAGACAATGGCCTGATGATACAACACTTCTCAAATACAGTTGCTACAGTCTACAGTCTACACTTTCTCTCCTCCTCCTAATGCATCTATTGTCATGTCTATGATCCTCCTATAATCGTCTATGCTAGTGACAGCTTATGGCACTCTGGGGCCACAAACTTGTGCCAGTCACTTTCGCCGTCCCGTAGACGGCTCTCACACTCCATGTCTCGGACCTTCCAGATGCGGATGAGCGCCTCGTTGATCCGGGCCGAGTTGCCCAGCGTGTGGCGGTCCAGCTCTTCAAACGCTGGCAGAATGAATCCTCGGCCGAGATTGCGCGACTCCAGCTCCTCGTCGAACGGCGACAGCTGCGAGGCTGCCACAAACAGCGGCCATTGCAGACACGTCCAGTGGTAGCCGTGGGAGAGCACGTACTTGGCGGCCTCCAGCACCAGCCGCACCTTGCCGCGGATGTAGTCGTGTTCAGGGCCATGTCTCAGCAGCGAGCACCGTAGATATATCTGGGCAGCGACTGCCTTCATCTCCGCCACGGTGTGTAGAGCCATGTCTGGCGACAGCGGGCCGGGCTGCTCCATGACAGCCGCCAGATCGACGCCCTTGATGCTGCCAATCTCGTTTTCCAGCTTCTGGGCCTTGGAAAAGAGATCGAGAATGTCGAGGTCCGGACTCAGGCGTTTTTCGCGCGACAGGTCGGCCGCGTCGGCAATGAGCGCGGTCAGCTGCTCGGAACAGCCCATCCACTCGTTGTGTTTGGTCGATTGTCGGTTCCACAGACTCGAATCAAAGAGCCCCTTGGAGCCGCAGGCGGTGCGACCCATCACGTCCTGATATGCAAAAAACTGAATGCCCATGTGCAGGGCCGGGTCCTGCGACCCGTAGGGCACCTCGTTGATGTACCGCCACGCCGGAATCAGGTGCACCGTCCATATTTCCGCGCACCCGTCGCTGATCTCGTATATGCACAGCAGCATCATGGTCAGCAGCACCGTGTGGGGCGGCGTGGCGGGCTGGGTGCGCGAGTGGTGGCGGTCCAGCTCCAGCTGCAGCAGCCGCAGGGCCTCGCTCTTGTACTTGATGGCCTCGATGATCCAGTGCGGCTCGTCGCGGGCCAGCATACAGGCTGCTACCGCCATGATGGCGTAGTGGAGCGCAGATCCGGGCAGCGCCAGCTTGAGTATTGCCTCGGGCTGCAGCGGCATGGCGTAGGTGTCGTTTTGTGAGCTTGGCGGTTGCTGCTGCTGTGACGAGTGGCGCACCAGGTTGGGGTCCAGGTTCTGGGTGGACGAGGAGGCGACCTGGGAGGAGCCATTCTGGTTGCGGGCGACCGAGCAGGGGCTGAAGACGGCCGAAAACCGGTAGACAAAGTAATGCAAGAAATAGGCCTGGTGGTCTGCGTTGCGCTGGGGCACCTCGAGCGGAACCTCGAGCAGGCGGTTGAGATGGGCGCTGGGCGAGTTGACGCTGACCTCTTTGGAGGCAAACAGCTCGTCGCGGGGGCGCTGCTGGGGCACAAAGTCGGCGGACAGGGTGTTGATGAAGTGCCGCACGGGGGGCGGGGGCTCGCTGTTGCTGCCCGACGACGTGTCCAGCGTGTTCTGGTACAATTCATCCTCCATAAACTGTACTGCGACGCCGTACACACACTTTTCACGGCGACGAATGCAATTTCCACATGCAGGTTTGGCTTCGTCGCACTTGACTTTGCGACGGCGACATTGGTGGCAGCCCGAGCGCGTTCGACGGAATTTTCGGGCAGCGTCGGCCATGGGTTTTCGGTGATGCAAAAGGGTGTGCGGCAGGTTGCAGCAGGGTATATGTTGAAAAGCAGAGGGTTTGTGGTTGTTTGGGTGACTGTAGAGTGTTTTGGCTGCGTTAGCGAGATTACCCGAGGTTGTGGGGAGGTTGGAATTTGGAGCAATAAAGTCCATGTTTTGCACCCGCTTGCTGGGCGTTTGTAAGCGAGGAGATCCGAAACACGCACTGCGCAGCGTCAGAACCTCCACCGCCGCTCGATACTCACGTCTTCACTGGTGCTCTCTGCAAAAGTGGGGGGGGGGTGCTCTCAGTTGTAGCTGGATGGCGATCTTGTGCACGAGGTGAGGTGTTCAGGTGGTTCAACGACTCGCTCTAGCTGATGATGGACAACTGAGGTGACAAAAGTTATGATGAAGACTCGACTGGTCGGCGGTAGATGACGTTACAATCTACTGTAATGCAAGCTCCTAGTGTGATGACTGGGGTAGATGGCGTGGCTGTCACGGCTAGGGCTACAAGTCCGCAGGCGGTAGGAGCTGGAGCACAGGTTTGGTGTCTAGTCCGAGGTGGTGCTGTAGCAGTAGCGGCGGCTAGTTGGCGTCTCTAATGGGTTGTTGTATAGGCAATCTTTCTTTTTCGACAAGACTGTCTATCTTGATTTGGCTGGTTGGCGATGTTGGCGAATCTGGCAAGCGTCGAGAAGCTGGTGTTTTGCAGTCGAGGGTCAGGCAGAGTCGAGGGTATGATAGCAGCTATGATTGATGGGCTCCATTCCGCCCTCCAACCACCTCTGACATTATATACCAAGCTCACTGCGTGCTCTTTTGTAGCTCACAGAGTCAGCAGACAAGGTGCACCTGCTTGAAAGCTGTAGGCCACTCTATTTGGCCCAAAGTGTAAAAAAGGCAAAGGCGAGCCCCAGCAGGCTTTCCGCAAATCCCCAAGCTGCTCGCCCTTGTTTTTGCCCTTTTTTTGCCGCAGACTCGCTGCACACAAGACTATCAACTGTGCATCGCTAACGTTGCAACTCAAACCAACTTTAACTCTCGAGTCCCACAACTTAGCCAGACGAAAAAACGAAAAAGACAAGCAGACAGGAGCATACAGCAACGTAGATGTCTTATGATGGCCCCGTCAAATGTTCTGCCAACCCCGTTTTCCCACCCTTTGCAATTACTCGCCCACCAAAGTCCCACTTTTCTTGTCTCCATTCAACCACCGTATTCGCTTCAGTATTCGCTTGTGAAACCTCTTTGTTGCCAAAATGACACCTCAACTAGCGGAGCCCCTAAAAGAAAAATGGAGAAGAAAAAAAAAAAAACCAAACAAAAAAACAGGGCTAGATTACCAGAATCCCCATTCGTGCACAAAGTCGGAAACTGGCCCACAACCCTCAGTCGTGGTACAAGTAGAGCGACACTGAGATCGGAGATTTCCCGGAGAAGTGCACACCTCAGTGTCTAGAGGAAAGACCCTTACAGGTGGTCGGGTCACACCAGAGCGGTTTCTAAACTCTGCTGGAGGAGCAAAAAGAGTGTGTGGGGGGGGTTCGGAGGCCGATTTTCCGGAGATACCAGCAGTCGCCAGCGTATGGTCTTAATTTCTTGTGTAGGGAGGGAAAGGGCTGCTTGAACTGTCTTGCTTTCCCTCCGTTTTGTGTCCATGTATCTCGTGCAAGAAAAAGTGCAAAAAACATAGTGTCCCGAAACTCTGTGTATATTGTGCACCTGCAGGTCAACCGTATTGCACATAGTGTTGCAAACCCAACTTTGTCCCTCAATATGTTCAAAAGTATGATGACGAACGATACACTAACTTTGGAAAGGAAAGCAAAGATTGGATTTGTTGTACAGCTGACGGAGAGCGTGTCGAGGGTCCGAGGGTGGGTGTGTCAGCGGCTGGGTGGAGCTCAGAAAACCCCGTTGCGGTAGTCTCTGTTCAGTCACGTTAATTGTCTTCTTTCTTTTCTCGTCCATCTTCACACCACCTTGTTAGACCCTCTGCTAGTGTCAATGCAACCCTATAGCCGGGTTTTTATAGAAATGGGGGGGAAATGCGCTGACAAGCTGACTGGAGGGTTCCTGGCCGTCTTTCAATTCGCCATTCGAAGTCCCCCTTTTTTTTCCAGTTTTTTCCCGCTTTTACACCTCTGACGAAATCCAATTTCTCGATATGACAAATCGGAACAATACTAGTCTGTGCCACTGGTAGCCCCCACTAGCGCCCAATGGTGCCTTACAATAGCCCGACATGTGGCAATATACCACCCCGTTATCTGTCAAACTCCTTTGTATGCCGCCGGAGCTGTCACTAAAAAGCCCGCTAGCTGGACTAACACATTTTCCTTTTGCGTCCGGCTAACTCCGTGCACCTGCTAGTGCTAGTGTGGATTGTACGAGTCCCCGGTCACACCAACCGATGCGTACGGACGGATACGGGCTTCGGGTCTTTCGCGGACCCTTTAGTCGGTCCTTTTTCGGAGGCTGTCAAACAGTGTCGAGATGTGTAGTGGAAGACGAGTTGTTTAGAAGAAGAGCAACTAACAGATTTGATGAGTAAACTAACAGGCCACTCTCTACAAACTATCCACCCTCTGTTACTTATAGCTTAAACACAAGGTGACACAATCTCACATTATGCTATACAAGTATGGAGTAGCACAAAGCTGTACGGTACCTGACAGCTAGCACACTCGCCTCTCATCCCCACCGCAATGAGAGCATATCGCACCCGCATGGCCACGCCGCCCGTACGAGCAGGTCCGTATTTGGACCCTCCTGACCACGGCACGTGTCTTTCCTCCGCGTCCTCGTCTCTTGACCCCACCGATTATTTGGAGGCAAGAGAAAGAAAGGGAAGACGAGCGTTTTCACGTGATCTTTCGGTCAAGAGCAGTAAGTCGGTCAAGTCGTCCAAGTCGTCGAAATCGCACAAGTCGTCCAAGTCTGCCAAGTCGGTCAGGTCCACAAATGTCCAGTCTCCCAGACCCCCCAAACGAGCCACCTTCAAGCACCTGCTGGGGAAAAAGAAGAAGCCCACGCTCACCGACATCTTCCTGGACCCGGACGCCAACGACTCGCTCTACACCTGCCATGCCACAGACATGCTTCCGAAACCCAAACACTACAAGGTGCGCCGATGGAAGAACAAGCACAAGGAGACCCCGTCCGTGTTCAGCGACGAGACAGATACCTACTACGATTCCCTGGACGTGCGCAGCGAGCTGCGAAAATGCGTGGGCTCGCGAGGATCCACAAACACCACCCATACCCGGTTGAGATACCCCATAGGCAAAACAGACAAAACAGACAAATCGCCAATGGACAAGTCGTTCATCAACAGCTCCAGATCGTCCAACGCCAACGCCACGTCGCTCTCGTCGACTTGGACGTCGTCCTGGAGACCAGCAGCCGCAGCCTGTGCCATTGCACACCACAGCCGATCTCAGATGTCGTCCGAGGTCGTCCATGATCAGGGAGCGGAGTCCGACCACTACCAGCAGCCCCAGGCGATTCCCGAACGAGAAACGTTTCTGCAACGATTGCGACAGCGATTCCGAGCGTGACTCTTGAGTGCAAGTAGCTTCTATCTGATGATACCAACCAAGCCTACCCCATGAACAGGAATTACTACAGACTCGGACACTGGCTGTAGCTCAAGCTCCGGCTGTGAAACCATCGACTCGCTTGTCTCGCTGCTGCCACCGGGCAAGCTTGCATTCTTCTTTTTGCGCACTTTGTTTTTAATCACTTTATGGAGACAAGTACAGGGGAGCTAAAACGGAAATAGCGGAAAAATAGACGAAAAACAAATAAGAAATCAAGAAATTTCCACCACGTCGGAAAAAAACACGTACCTCAATTTTCACCATAATTTCCCCTTTACGAACCCCCTCTCATCCCACTTAACGCGATGATATAACAACTAATAGCTATGGGCTAATTTGGCTTATCCGAGATAATATCAAGACTGCCCACAAAATCTTATGTGTATACCTGGACCACCAAACAGGCAAGTATAGGAACTCTATGGAAGCCCCAAAGACTACATGACACATGTCCTCACCACCCAAGTATTACAGGGGTTGGGGGATCGGGTTGGAGACAATCTTGGCAATGGTCGACAATCACACCTTTACTCACCATCTGTCACACTTGGTAACAAGATCGGCCTGCAGATGACATGTATGGACCATGCAAGAATGTTTTAAGGTCTGTCGAGTTAGGTCTATTTGCGAGAGAGAGGGGATGATGATGTAATCATAGTCGGAGGTTGTGAAACCCTGACCCTGGGTAAGCCCTAACCCTGATTACCTAATATGTTCTGCCCTAACCTTGATTACGTAATATCCCCCAACCCTGATTATCTAATGGGGTTTTCTACCCTAGTCCTGCTTACCTAATGTGTTTTCTACCCTAGCCCTGCTTACCTAATACACTCTTACCCTAGCCCCGACTACCTAATACACACCTAACCTAACCACAATTACTCCATCGGTAGCCTACCCTAATATTTTCGCCCGATTAGGTCCCTCCCCTAACCCCAACTACCCAGCCCATACCTTCGAAACCCCCCCCCTCAACCCCAACCCTAGTCCCAATCGGGCAGCACGTGACACTCACCTGGATATGCTCGCCACCAGCAATCAACCCCACAACTTCACACACCACACCGGTTACACAAAAAGAACACCCAGAAAACCGCAAAAATGTCCAACGAATTCAAGTCCACCGTCATGCCTTCCCAGGAGGGTAAGCAGGCCAACATTGGCGGCCCCGGCATCCAGATTCCCCAGGATAAGGAGCAGATTGAGAGCGCCTTTGGTCAGGTTCGAAACGTCGACGCCAAGCAGCTCAACGAGCAGATTGCCAAGGAGGAGAAGGCTGCCGAGTCTGCTGCTGAGAAGAAGTAGGAGGCTCAAGCCGGGTTTATATATTGAATATTGAATGATTATATTACATGAGTTGTGTTGTGGTGTAGCTATGGGTGGCGAGGCTGAAGGTACAGTACTTGTAGAAATGTGGGGGTGGATGTTAGGGAAGAGATATGAGGGTAATATTTGTGGGAATACATTGGGCAAGGGCAATTGAAGGTGAGAGTGTTTTTCTTATTCGTTTTTGACCACTTTTGAGCGGTTTATGAACTGTCTCATTTTCATCACCTCATCATGGTTAGCTATATTCTTGCTCTTGCATTGATGATGTATCTCTAGGTGGGAGGTGCAGTAGGGCAGTGATTAGTAAGCGCTTAGTAAGCGATTAGAGGGAAGTAGGGTATGGGAAATTGGTGGTTAGGGGGTTGTGGTTGTTGTTTTTTGGGCGATAGTTGTCATGTTTTTCTGGCCGTCACAATTTTTAAAAAAATCTTTTTATTAACTCTATTAACTAATCTAACTAATACCAAGTATTGTTACTCTCACGTGGAAGACACAAATACCAACTTTGAGCCCCTTTTCCTCAGCCTGTATTTTCCATCTCTCGTATTTGTTAGAAAACCGCCTGTTCTCTATTCAGTGGTATATTTCTCTTAGATCCAGCCCTTCTGGAACCCCGAAAAGTGACCCCTAGCACAGTTTTTCGATTGACTATTTCTAAGTATGTTCAAGTAAATGTTCTAACAAAAGTGAAAAGTTCGCCAAATGTCTCAAAAGTTTGCAAAATGTCTCAGAAAAGCTGCTACATGGTCACAAAACCTGTCAGAAACCATCTATAACAGCCGTTAATCTCCCCCTCCTCCCCTTCACCTTTGATTCAACATCCCACCATCTTCTTAAGGTTCTCGTATTAGACATCAGGGGTCCAACATAATAAACAACCAGATGGTATGACGTCATCATAGTCCGAAGAAATTGAGGTGAGAAAAAAAAAAACAGGAGCTTCAAAAAAAACAACCCTCGACCTCACTCTCTACTGCCAAACCACCCCCTCTCCCCTACCCTATCCCTATCGCATATATCTCCGTTCACTCAACTCCTCCTCGGTCACATGACAACCTAAATTTTCTCTTTCTGATTCTCACCACCCTGACACTTTCGGCATGCCCGACCCCTGGAGTGACGACTGGAGCTCGGTAAGTGTATGTTCAAGCGCGGCATAGCCGCCGGCCACGTGACCCGCTAACCCAGACCAAAAAAGCTGCCGGCGAAAAGCCGCTCAGTGGCGCCATCTTGTCGTCGGTGCACACCCAGGGCGACCTGGGACCCCCCAAGCCGGGGTTCCGGGGCCAGTTCACGCTGAAGACACGTGACAAGTCGCTCAAGCCGCCGGCGCCTGTGCGGGCGCCTAAACCGGCGGTGGTGCTCGAAAACAAGGAGACCTACGAGGAGAAACAGAGACGCTACCAGCAGGTGCGAGAAAAGTTGCTCGGTAAGGAGTAGCAGTAGTAGGAGGTGATTTGAGCGACTGAGACGAGAGGAAGTATGGAAATCTAAAATAAATGGATGATATGGGTTAACAACGGAGTATGTCAGAGGTTATGTAAGCATAAGGTGGTGCTAGACAAAGTATGAGTATGTGGGGGGTGTAAGAACTGAGAGTTGGTGTAAGTTGATCGTTGAGCTGGAGCTTGTATTCTGAGCGTCTTGTATACTGTACAAGTACTTGTTCTTCTATTCTCCATAGATTATGTAATCAAGGATCTCGTGTATGCTATACTTGTGTACTTGAATGGTAAGAGGACAAGTATGTGGTACAAGGATAGGTACAGTGTAGAGTATTTTATTCGATACTTGTTGTGTACATACTGTAGTTGTAGCTGTAGTTGTAGCTGTATTGTCTTTGAGGTACGGGATGTTCATAAGTGATCAGAACAGGACTACTGTAACTACTGTAACTACAAGTACACTACCTGGTACTCGATCAGAGGTATGGGCCTCACAGTTTCTGTCTACTGTATAGATACTTGCAAGAGGTTATTTATAACACTCTAGAGATGGCATCAAACAGCTTCTACTGTACTTGTAAAATCTTCCGAAGTCTAGCTGCTATTGTACAGTAGCCTGAGTGTCCACTTGGTGCCACCTTGGTGTCTCGGTTAAATAATAACTAGCCCTTAGAATCGCACAAAAAGCCACACCTTTTGTACAGCGTCTGCATCTCGGATACAGCTTGCTAATGTTAGGCCTCAGAACTGGGTCAATTGTACATACTTGCCAACTCTGTGCACTTGCCGCTGGAGACTACACGAGTGGTAGCGCCTACAAGTAGGTCTTCCGTTTTCGTCTTAACCTCAGCACTGCCACGCTATCTGGAGCTCTCGAAGGCTACGTATACTGTACCACAGGAGACGGTGCTATACGACAGGAGCTCGTATTGCTTTCCGCATCGAGACTTTGACTTTAGGGAGTGAGTGGCTCGAAGACGAACTTGTGCTCTCGATTTTGTACCTAAAAGTACGTATTTGTAGCAATTTTCAGACGTAAATACCTCATAAATCGACCCAAAATGCTGCAGAGCTGGTGGAGACTCTCTGAGTCGTTTTCTAGCATCATCAACATCGTCTCGCCGCTTTTTCCACTTTACAATATTTTTTTCGTCTTTTTATCTTTTTTTTTTCTGCCCTCCTTTTCTAGTCTCAGACGATCGGTTGCAGGATCTTCACAACGTGGACGACGCGGCAAAAAATAAAAAGAAGCCCGTCAGCCGTTCGTCGACAGCAAAAAGACGACGGCTGCGAAGTCCCCGCCACAATCGACCTTTCCCCCGTGGTGCTGTATTCTTTTGAAAAAACGCGTGTGTCGAAAACCATGCTCCCATATTTTGGCTGCAAAATCGGCATCCAGAGCCCGTTTCTTTTGGTAAGGCCATGTTTCAGAAATACCGGTCTGGAGCTAGTTGCCGCGTCGTCTGAGGGCAGAAAAAGAAAGCAAAGGCCCCAGTGTTTGTTTTGAAACGGCGCATGTGGATACTCGGCAATCTCGGCTATATCCTTCAAACCTCGCTTACGTTACCCCACTGTCTTGGCTTTAAATTTGAGCTTTGCCAGCAAAGAGGCGAGAGGCTGGCCTGATTCGGAATTAAAGTCCGTGGCTGAGATCGAGGGGGGTTGTTTTTGAAGATTTTATCCCCATTTTCGACGAATTCCTCTGAAAATAGAAAGAATTAGTCAGAAATAAGACCCCAAACTGGACTTGGCAAACGCTGCAGACGTATAAAAGACGCCCGAGAAAGCCCACTCTCTCTCTGCAAGGCTTCTACGTCTTCACCCTCTTTACGGACCTACTGACTCTGCTGTCATTCCACCTTTAAGTCCTTTAAGTCACCCCACTGTTCTTGTGCAAGACCCACTGACACTTAGCGACCCACTGACTGACTGATTGCCCCTTTGGTCAGCTTTCTGACGGTACGTTTGCGACTAGCATAAAAGTGCACTAGTTGAGAGTGTATCCTCGTGAGTCTCTCATATAAGTCCATAGACACAGGCTTTGGGCCACTAGTGGGAGCTTATAACAATGGCTCCTTGTGATTACTCTGTTCTTACTCTCCGGTTAGACAGGATGACTTTGTCCAGGAGTCATTGTCCGCTATAAATAACTCCTATGATAACCACCACCTATAGCCTATGCCTATAGCTAAACGGTTGTGCACCATTCTGCAGGGTCTATGTACGTGTACCGAGATAAGAGCCGTGGGCCGAGGCCGGTTTTGCAAGTCCCTCATTTTCTGACAATCGTCTCACCGTCGTCTGTTTCTTCCTCTTTAGTACCGCGAATCACCGTAATGCCTCTGTCAGCCGTAATGCCTCGACAGCTTTATCAGCCGTACAACCGAAAAAAAAAACAAAGCACCTGAGCCGACAAGGACTTTTTTTCTTTCTCCTATGTCCATGCCTCGGAGACAAGCCAGAGACGGCTGCCGGCTTAAAACCGCCGTACACTAAAGTCCATGCTTAATCATCTATCTCCGACAGGGTTTGCCTATACGAGCTCGGGCCTCGTGGACAGCCAGCATAGAAACCTGTCCTGCATGGAATTGTGTCGGTATTCCGGGAAACGGAGAAGGTGGAGAATTGTGAGGAATCGCAGACGCGAAATGCGACGAGGTGCAGCTCGGGCAAAATCGATCCCCAGGACCGGGGGAGTTCTCCGGGGTGCTCTTCTCGGCGGTCTCCACCTCCCCCAAAATAGCCGAGGTTGGAACTTACGATCTGGTCGGAGAAGTCTCGTCCACTTTTGAGGTGGGTCGGAGATTGGGCTATACGTTTGGCCGGAAAACCACGAGAGTGCAAGCTCGTGGAGCAAACGGCTACCCGCGTCCTGGTCTACAGCACGAGTGGCTTATCGACAAAAGGTCTCACGGGTGGCTTTTACGTCCTTGTCCGAGAAAATGGCACATGCAGTCGAGACGCTGGGGGTGCGGGTGGGATGATGGCCAAAAAGTCGGGCCCTGACACAAAATGAAACTTTGTGGGGATTGGAGTTGGTCGCCTGGGCTCCTCGAGTCGCGCTCGGTCAGGAACACTCTTCTCCGACGGTTTTCAGGCACTGGAGGAGACACACTAGTGGGCCATTGTGTGAGCCACACCTAGTCGACGATAGACATACGTCTAAGTAGAGTCTAACTAAAAGAGGGAAAACCTTCATAGACACAGCGTTGGGCTTTGTGAACCCAAAGCACCCTTCTGAGACACGGTTCTCGTTGCTTTTTTCTGCCCTTGGACTCTCGGGTCATCATACTAATAGATGATACCGTCATGAGTGTACTCACAGGCTTTCTAGAAGATTTTCAGGAGGCCCGACGGCAACCCAAAGAACCAAGAGATTAGCGTGTGAGTTTAGTTAGTTGAGACAGGTGGAATGGACGAGAATCGGGTATCACGTGTAAAAGAGCCTTGCTGTCGTCCGAGCGACTTGTGTCAATCATCTCTTCTGATTCTGCGTCGGTGCGCGACTTGTGCCGTGTAATTGACCCCCACCGACGCGATTGCAGTCAATTGTTCGATTACGTTTCAACAACCAGAGGTTGGCTCTTTCTGTGGCAGTTTTTCTTTTTTTTGCGTTTCAAAGAACAACGGTGTTTTTTCAAACGGAAAAAAATAAGAGTTGATCGTGCATTTTCCTTGCGTTATCGTTTTGGGAGTTACCCGGCCGGGAGCATGGGGCTGGCGGACATAAGCCGTGCCCCAAAGGAGATAAGTTGTGGGGAGCGTCCGGGAAATACAGAGTTTGTCGGAGTTTCGGCCCGGTCACGTGACGACATACGTCATCATAATAATCTAACCTTCCAGCAATCTCACAGTTGCAGGCACCACCATCTAGATTCGATTAGGTGTTGAGAGTACAAGTACAAGTAGGGGAATAAGGGGAGGAGAAATAAGGGGGATGAAAAATAAGGGGTGGAAAATAAAGAGTGAAAAATTGTGAAAATTAGAGTGGGTGAAAAATTGACACATATTTGACAAATTGACATCATCTCTGCTCTACTTGTATTAATTACTCCTAAGTACTCCCTCCACGACACGTTGCTCTCGAAGTTTATTTGGCAATAACCGTTCACGTCTCACATCAAGGCGTGTGAACCCCAGTACAAGTATCCGTCTATCTTCCAAAACAATGTTCCGCAAATTCGCACAATCCATGGGACTCTCCAACCAGCCCCCAGAGTACGTCTATTTCACGTACGGATCGCACAAGATCCAGATCTCGTTCGATCCCGAGGACTCGCGCAGCGAAAAGGACCCCAAGGCAGGAGTCACCGTCGGCTTTCTGAGAGAACGGGTGCGGATTTTCATCCAGGACGACCAGAAGGCCAAGCGACAAGCCCGAATCAAGGCCAAGGAGGAGAAGGAGGAGCAGGAGCGCAAGGCCAAGCTGGGCAAGGGCAAGAGTGCGCCTCCAAAGAAGAAGAAGGGCAAGACTCCCGAGCCCGAGCCTGAGCAAAAGGAGGAGGTGCGATCGAACCAGGTGGACGAGGTGTATGCGCCTGTGCTGCTGTCGCAGGTGATTCTCACCCACGATGGCCACAAGCTGCTGGACAACTCCAAGCCTCTGGGAGCCTGTGGCATCAAGACCGGCGACATGATCACCGTCATGTTGAAGCAGGAGGAGTACAAGCCCCCGCCCACAGTGACGGCCAACGCCCCCTCGGCGCCTCCCAAGGAGAAACTGAGCCCCCAGCAGCAGATTGACAAGACGCTGAGAGACACAGAGACGGACCTGGGACCTCTGATCAACAAGTTCATCGACGAGTCAAAGAAAGGCGTGGTGGGAAGTGTGGCGCCCAAAGAACAACATAGACGTTTGTGTGAGATGGTGCTTCAGCGTCAGTTCACTCTGGACGACGTGGAGACCAACGGCGACCCTGAAATCCGAGCGCTCCGAAAACAGGCCGTCAACAAGATGCACCAGTACCACGAGTCGCTGGATGAAGCTCTAGCCAGATACGAGCACGGAGAAGAGAAGAAGGAGGTCGAGGAGAAGAAGAAGGAGAAGCAGGAGGAGAAGAAGGAGGAGAAGAAGGAGACCCAGAATGGAGGCCAGAATGGAGGAGGTCCTAAGAAGGGCGGCAAGAAGAAGGGTGGAAAGAAGTAGATATGGACAAGACTTGTATATAGTTTATTTATGTTAATTACATACCTTAGACTGTGGGGAAGAGGTAGGTCTAGGCTGGTGTTTGTTGTAAGTGTCTGGACTGGGTATCATACAAAAGACTGATGACTTTTATACTTAGCTGAGCTTCACGCTTCAACTGCTAGACAGAAAACGGGTCATTAGAATCGCTCTTCAGTTGAGAGATTGATTGTTCAATTGCTTTCAAGCTCATTCATAGACGAAGAGTAGTGAAGTTGTTTCTCCTTTGAACTGTTCTTGACAGCTCAATAATACTTCAATTATGTAGACTCAGCTAAAAGTATTACATGTACAACTGTGAACCATTGGCATTGCGTCAATGACTTGATTCAATAGTAGGAAGATCAGGTTATGATTCCAAGTGATCGAGTTAGGCTGTTCAACTGTGAGGACATGTTCTTGGTATCTATAACTACCAACTGATCGAAATCAAACATTACAATTAAGTGAGAGTTAGAACATGGTCTTTTATTGCACTTGTGCTAGCTTGACGATACTTGTACTTTGTCAGATCACTCAAGAGGTCACAAAACTTGGATGCGAGATGGAATGACATGGCTATAAGCCCTCATACCATCGAAAACGACCTGCAAGTACGAGTACAAGTAATTATAGAGCTTCAATCTCTTCTTTGATTCAATCTTGTTTGGTTCTGTGGGGAAGACAGACTGAAAGTATCAGTACATGAATTGAGACATAATGACGTGAAATAAACAGAGATTGACACGCTACTCTCACCTAATGATCCTCCTCGCACGGCACCATGCACATACACCCTTGTGCAGAACAGGTGGGTTGGATATGTGAAGTGTCTTGTGCAGAACGTTGCACTACTTGTACTTGTACTGGTACTTCATACACCTCTTCCGAGATCACCTCGCTACTGCGCGTACACCATGTTGCAAAGAAGCAACAGTGTCTCAGAGTGCACGTCTCAAACTCGTAAGATTATCGTGACTTCGGCTGGGTGGTTGTATACGGCCAAGCGAGTGAAGAAACTATTGTGTTAGCAGAAGACGGTGTATCTCGCTGAATACTGCCTCTACAGCTTCAGGGAGTTCACCAAACGACTCTAATTGCTCCATTAAACCCCCCTATCAACTTTTTCTCCCACTTAAACGGCTGAAACGTGGATCTCGTGACTCAAAAGATATAGTGTACAGGAGCCAAACAGCCCCTCGAAAGACACCATAGAAGCACCCAAATAAAGTGAAACACGATTTTCAGTCAATTACCACCGCCACCCACCTATCCATCTACTTGCTGCATTAATTGCCACCCTGGAATGCGCAAAACCACCGACCTCGGCTCCAGATGCCCCACGTCCAAGAAGCTCAGAAGTCTCTTCACACATAACTTCTCAAGGGACAATTTAGCCGAGGCGTCCACACGAGGTGGTCGCCAGACTGCATCTCTCTCCACCAGTCTAATTTCGCCAGTCTTGTCTCCAAAACACCGATTAACTCCTGTTGCTGCACAGACTCTTCTAGATTCCGATCTCCAGCACGTTTCCGCTGCATGCAAAAACAAATTACCGCCCAGCTATTGGAGTGCTAGTGCCGTGTGAGTATCCAGCAACTTTTTCATGTCTCAATCTTGATCGTCGTGAAATGTTTTTTTAACTACAAGTCTACATGGTACCACTGTACCTTGTACACCGATTTTGACTACCGAGTTTGTACACCAAGATCGCACAGTTAAGTTGAATTGCAGACATTGACACGTTTCTCCAGTCTGTCGGAGTCCTACAATCAAGTCCCCAAACCTGTCGTATTCGTATACCTCCTCCTGTTGCTGAAAACTCTCCCCACGGCCACATTCCAACGTTGCTACCTCTAACACAAAAGCAATAGATTCTGAGACGTAGACAAGTTGATTTCCAATCCTATAGACGCTTATTATTAAACCCTGGCGGGTATTTGAACGGCCACCGTTGCTTCTTTTTGTGTCAAACAGGCAAGTCTCAATCCACAACGAGCTCTAAACCAACAAGCACCACAGAGTCAAACACAGAATAGACAAGGTCCTACAGTTCGAATCCGTATAAAGCCGGGTCCACTTCTCGCTACCAGCCAGTGTGCGGAACTCTGCCTAAAAAGAAACGGTCACTAGAGTCTCTCGTGAAGAAATCTTCTTGTTGTAATAAGGAGTTCACTGTAACCTTGTGAGGCACACGATTCGTCTAAGATGTGCTATATTACACAGCCCTACCGTACAGAAGCCTTGAAAATCACCTTCCTGCCCCCATTGAGCCTCGCTTAACTCCGTATTCAACACTACTTGTAGCCGATGGTGTGCATAAGAAGCGAGAAGTATGAGAGACCTGTGTATACATCAGGAGAATGTATTAACGCTCGCTAAGGTGACCATATGTATCATAAGTAGGCTAAAGTCTTCTTAGAACCCCCACGATCTTCATAGTGAGATCTTCGTAAGTTTCATATTGGCATGGAGAGACTAAAAGTGATTTCTCTCGAGATTTTGAATGTGACAGAGATATGAGAAGTTGCGTTTGGGATAGTGCTAAGGTCATTTAGTACATTTACTGTCATCTCATCTAATTAACTCTTTTTTTGGTGAATAATGTCTTCAAATATAATTGATTAGTAAGCATCAGATTGAGAGAATTCTTGGAGAAATCATCAAGTGAAAAGCTCAATAGACTCTCTGAGACTCTCTAAATTGTGGAAATGTGTTTTTTCGACAAGATTCCAACAGTTTTAGGCTCCCTAATATCTTCATTCATAGTCTCACATGGGGTTTATGAAGAAAACTATCTCAATAACAGACATATGGCAATGCAGACTTGATCAACCTGTTTTTTGGACTATTCTATTGTTTCCAGCTTGTTTTAGGTGGTTTCTGGTTATTATTCTTGGAGATATGGGCTTTTCTAGTTTTGGTGGCCAGAAAACATCGAAATGTCGACTTTTCGAAAATGGGATGTATGGGCTCAAAGGTAGTAGAATACTGTCTATCTTAATCAGACATTTTGTTTGGTATTGTTTTAACTCTTCTTACTTGCCTATTACTGCTCAATATGGCTTCTCTTTGTTTTGCTTAGTCATATTCCTCATGTTGGGGTATATTTGTCTAAAAAAACATCCATACTCCAGTAGAACTAAATTTACCGGGCACTTTGATGTGTTTTCTTTCTTTTTAGTTGAATATTCTTCTTAGACTATAGAATATATAGGATACTTGTGTTTGTGTCATATAAGTAACAGTATGATTTTGTATTTGTGTCCTTACTTTATGGCATACCTGGTACTTTATGGCATAGATTACCTGGTACTTTATGGCATAGATTACCTGGTACTTTATGGCATAGATTACCTGGTACTTTATGGCATAGA